>KK112890.1:602720-627496 GCA_000611955.2 Stegodyphus mimosarum
TGCATTGCACTAGGAAATAAAACACTTTTAATTATAATTCTATTAAAAATATCTAACTAAATATAAAATTCGTAACAATATTTTAAAATTTTACATACTATATACACTATCCACAAAATAAATAATGTTTAACAAAAGAGGCTATTCATCTGAAATAGATTATGTAAGCAATTTATTTTAGAAACAGCAATTTTTAAACTATTATGTATATTACGTCTAACCGCTTATGAGCAAACTTTGAAATTTTTCATATACACCATGCCCATAAGTCTCAGCCAGGCTTTATTTTCGCAACCGATGGTAGTAAGCGTATGTTTCTATTTACAAAAATGTTTTAAATGATGCAAAGATTCATGTTCTTGCATTTGTATGTTTAAAAAAATTGATATAAAATATGAAATATATCTGTTCCATATAAAATACGAAATGTTCAAGAAACCTCTGTACTCATTACAATAAATAAAACACAAAAAAATGTTTCCCATGCAATAAAATCTGAATAAGATATCTAATTTCAAAATTTACGATTATTTGACGTCATGTTTAATTTGCATAACGGGTCGGTTAATAAATAAATTCAAATAATTCAAGGTTGCTTTTCTTCCCTTTAAATACCATGCAATAATATTCTTTTACGATTATCTAGTGTTTTTATTTATAATTTTGTTGCATTTGGTATGCCAGAAGCATTTGCACGCAAGTAATTCATACGTTTTCAATGTCTAAAAATACAGTATTAATAGTCTTATGAAATTTTATTACTTCAAACTCATAAAACATTCATAAAATTACTAATATTTTCATTTATAAGTAACTGAAATAATGTTATAAGTTGGTTACGTTGCCATACTGCAGTACTTTCTAGAACATGAATTCCTATAAGGCTTTGTCAATAAGATCCTCCTTTGGGAAAAAAAATTATATTGATGAATAATTTTCGCAATAATCTGCGTAGAAATGTTGATTACAAAAATCTCTTAACATCAGAAACCCAAAAAGGAGTAGCCTGAGAACGTTGAATTTTGTATATAGGACTGCTGTAACATGTAGATATGCACCTTCCTTTTCGGTTGCAATCGGCCGTACCAAACGTATATATATATATACCCACTCTATTATTCGGCTCAGCGAGTTCAGTTTTTTTATTCTTATATGTTGGTAAACTGCAAATTTTTAGCTTTACAAATGATTGAATTATGTTGTTCTTATCTTCCGGTTACGGTTTTTATGCCTTTAGTAAATCTGCATGCAATACTTTTAGAATTATGAACAATTTAAAAGTTTTTTAAGTGTAGCTAAGCCTAATTATTTTTACCATAGCCTCCTTATTTGCTTACATTTGAAACTTAGCAGAATAGTGAATTTGTTGCCAATCTAGAGAAACTAAGCTTCGCAACAACAAAGACAACGCCTTCTTTTATTATTGCGAATTAAATCACGCTTAATCCATTCCATAATTTATTCAAGGAACTAAGTGTTTAAGATTTTAATCCCATTATTAATTCCCATTATTAGCTCACACTCTTCATATACCTTGTTCAAATTTTTAACCTTTAATAAAATAGTGCTTATTCATCCACTCAAGTTCAAATACATTTTCTAACTTGTAGTGGATGACACTTGATGTTAATACAGTTTTTTCACATATTAAAGTCAATTCCTACTTATTTATTCCTGTTTATGGGAACTAAAGATATGCTGTTTTTAAATATATTATAAGACTTACAAATAATGACCATTTATTAGGAATTTTCCTGTGCTGTAAAAACTGATTTTATAACAACTTATAAATAATAGCACATGACTGTGATAAACGTGATTGTAATATTTAACAAAAATAAATGGCAACAGTAAGACAGAGTTCTAAAGATTTTAAAGTGTATGGAATTAAAGAATTGTAGCTTTTATAGAGTTGGATGGAGTGGATGTAATGTTCCATTATGTTGCGAAAATTCTCCCCATATTTCTACGTTAACCTAATAATATATGTTTAATATATAACCCTTTAAAATGCCCCTTGCTTTAAAAACGGAGAATGCGAAAAGAAATTACATTATATCAAGTAGCCTATTAATAATAATATTTATTTAATTTATATTTCTTTGTTATTATTCCTAATTATTATATAGGATAATTATTAATTAATATAATAACTTTATTTTTAAAGAAAATATAAAATTTTAAATAAAATATTATAATAAAGAAAATAAAATTATAATAAAATTAAATGTTTTAACGAAAACTCTTCGCTACTTATTACTATTATTAGAAATAATAACATAATAATTTTTAATTAAAGTAGGAATAATAACAAATGAAGAATTAATCCATTTTTCACAGCGGGTTCAAGTATATGCCACTTTGAATCGTGTGAAAACATTAGATGGAATATTGATTGAAGAACTGAACTGCTGGAAACTCACTGGAAAGGTTCCTTGCGATAATGAAACATTACAAGAGATGAATAGAATGAGAAATTAACCATCATCTTCATAAATTAGAAACGAAAAAGTTTTAATAATATTAATAAAAGATAACTAAAATAAAATTTTCCTTTGTTGACCTAAGCAGGCATTGACTTTACAAAAACGTTTTTTATATTACTTGTTATTACAGATATTTTGAGATATTATGTATTTTTGACTTGTCGCGAAGTGAGAACTGAATTAATTAAATGAGAAATACTGAATCGTCTGTGAAAAAAAATGTTTCTTTTTTGTTTATTTGTTTAATTTCGTTTATACATCGTTTTAGATTCATCATGGTATTGAAAAGAACATGTGGCAACGATTAGATAATTCTTCAGATGATATCATTTTTGTGCATTCTGAATTATAAAATGAATGAGATGTAACGCTGTTTAGTGAACCTAGCGCCAAAGTGTCGCTATGGTAAACAAATACAGTGAATTTTAAAGAGTGCATTTATTCTACTGTGGTTAAAGCACTATCGACGAAGTAGATTAGTTCAATCCAATAGGTTTAAATGAAATGCAAGAAAAAAATACGTATAATTTAATATTCCGTAGAAGGAAGTCATGTGGTGTACACATCGGATTTTTTATAAAAAGGGTAACAGTTTTCTAAATATAAGTAAGCATAAAGACCGGAGAAACGTGTAAAATTTAATGTTTCGAATTTTATATAAAATTACTTTATTTAATTGAAAATTACAAAAGCATGACTTTTCGCGTCATTCAAAAAATTTTTGTATTTGGAAGTACACGTGTGAGACAAACGATTACAAAGATAACAAGTAAAGATTTTGAACGACAAAGGTGTATACTTTATAAATAGCTCATACATTTCTTGGAATAGTTAAATGGTCTCAATGTAGAGTAGTGTCTTCTTTCATTTCTCATTAATATAAATCTAGGTTAAAACCAAAATTCTCATCTGAGATATTGTAGATAAACAAGATTAGCTCTTATTTCGTAGACGAAAGAAGGCCAACCATTTCATAAACAATTTCCGACAGCCATGGGGATAGAGTAATTACTTTATTTGAGCTTTTGCTACAAGCATTTAATACACTAGGGAGCTAGAATAACAGACAATGAAACATAAGCTTTCTAACCACGTAATAGAATTGCGTTACTCGGATACTCCTGAAGAGCGAAAATATCTACTGTCTTTCCACAAATAAATATAGCAGTAGACAGAGACAGAAACCCAGTTCAGTATCGACTTAAGTTTAAGCGTTTTGGTATTTTGTTGCGTGTTTAATTACGCGTATCCAATACGTTAATCTTTTCAGATCATCCAGTAAATCTAAAAACTGTTGTATGATATTAAAATATTATAAATGTACACAAATGTGATACCAATAATACGATAAATAAATTAAAATAAGGATCCTTTCTTCATGCACTTTTATAGTCAGAATAAATTCTGTTACTAATTATTAAAAAAATTAATCAAATTTGCATTAAACATAAAAAAGTCTGAAAGTTTTCAGATTTTATATTACGACAAAATGTGACGTTTTTTTAACGGTTTGTGTGTTACCTTTATTTATTAAATATCATGTTCTTTGCACTTAAACCATAAAATTCAATTCAACAAAAAAATCACAAAATAATTTTAAAATGAGCATACCTTTAGAATTACATAAATGTACATAAAATGGAACAACAACGTAGGAGACAGAACGTAGCAGAAGTGGCCTTGATTCATACGTAGTTTGATTCTCGTAATTAAAACTGATTGACGTATCAGCATTATGGCTGCTCTTTGCACCTGCTTAATTTTGAAAGCTTACATTTTTATAGATAAAGGAAAACCCTACTTAGAGAAGCACGGCGAAGCAGGAAAAGATACTCCACAGTCATGGTGATATTTATAGTAAAAATTTTCTTTAATCCGATTGGCTGAGAATTATATTCAATGAAGACGATCAAGACGACCTAATGCGAAATTCGTTTTCAGACGCAGTTATTACTATTTTAGAATACAGAGAAGAAGTACCCAAATTAAAAAGAGGAATTAAGGTACTGCTAATAAAAGAAATCTGAAAGCTTTCAGATTTCATACTACGCTCAAAGAGGCTTTTACATTTACACATATATACACATTTCGAGAGCATTTGGGCTAGCGCCCCTTTAGGCTAACATTTTTTTCAAAATAGCATACCTTTAGAATTTCCAATAGCGAGTCTCGCGAGCTGGAGATAAAAATATTTTATTCCGTACAGTGTGTTGCCACTGCTTGCTTTGAAATCATTGAGTTTCTTAATCAAAAATCCATTAAAGTTAAAAAAAAATAATAAGACAGATTCGAAATTCAAGACCCGGGCTTCCAGATGCCCACATTCGGGAGGAGGACTACATTATTCAAAATTTGATAGCTCTAGGAATCAAATTTTAAATTGTTCAAATTTTGAATATTTTGAATCAAAGTTTGAATGACTCTAGGTATTAAATTATTGTTTTTTCACAGTGCAAGAAACATACACATATTCATGCAGATTCTTCCCTATTTAATTTCTTTAAATGCAATACAGGGCGATCGTATTTGGTGGAACAATTAAATTTAAATTTCACAATCATTTTTAGTGATTCGACGCAAAATGCCATTCTAGGCTAACGCACGTTTGGTCTAAAAAACAAACTACACTAAGCCCGTACTTTTCAAAGGTGCAACTGTAAAGCCTCCTAATTGACAAGCAAAAACAACAACAGAAGTTGTGAATTTGCAATACACTTTTTATCACTCTTAATGATAACGAGGTATGAAATATACGAGCATATCCCTTCTTTGTTTGATACCATGTCATTTACAGTTTAACATTAAAGCATTAATAACTATCAATAACAATAAATATCGTTTTTATTCATTAAAATGCATTAAAATTATATATTTTGTTATTTTTCTTGAGAAAGGTAGATTGCTTAGCTCAGCCTAGTTTTCAAGTTTTTTTCACATATTTTAAACCCTAAGGTAGACGTAATAAGTTTCAGTTAAATTACTGAGTTAAGCTAAAATAGGATTTGATTTCTTTACAGGAAGACTTAGTAGATTTAATTTTCTTTTCAACCATGATTTCTAACGAAATACAAGCGAACTCTTGGAAGCGTAGCCAGATTTCTTTAGATCCTTAATTTCTTATTTATTGGGATTCCCATAAGCCCTAATTTGTTATGTATTGTACAATGTTACGTCTACACAACGTAAAAGAAAGATTGAAAAATCTATCTCTTTTTCATTTCCCTCTGTTTTGCTATGAACTGAATAAAGATTTGAAAGATTGACGTCTCCTTCACGAACCAGCAAATACATATAATTAAAATTAAAACAAAATATATCAAATTATTTAACTCGAATTTAATTAGTCTTCCGTTTCTAATTCGATTATTTTTTAATTAATATAACTTTTTATTGAAGACTGTCGTAAAGGAAAATGCAATACTTTGCTGATATTCTGGAACAGAATTTGCGTTATGGAAAGATAGGTTCGTTTGATCCTTTCTACTAATTGACAGTTGGAAAAAAAAGTTAAAGAGGCTCGCAAGTTTTCCGTAGTTGGCATACAAAATTAAGTTAGCTTTCTTCAACTACGAAACATAATTCGAACTGACACGATTTGACTTCGTTGTTTCATGAAAGTATTGTAAGCAACAGGTGTGTAATTCGTCAAGAGAAAATCAAACTTAACCAACGCAAATCAAGCAACTATAGAAGTTATCCTACAGTCAGTCTGCTCGACTAGATCGCTTAATGTTAATTATTTCTTAATTGGTAATCAATGCTCAAAAAATGTTATATTTATCGTCCTTAACTCCATTGAATGAGCCAGTGTTTTTATTTAAAAATTGTTCATATATTCTTCGTGTTACGTAACATACAATGCTCGGCTTGAAAAGAAAATAACTAGCACATGGATCGGAATATGTACGCACAAAATGCATATTAGAAGCGTAAAAGTGACAAAAGTAACGAAATACGCGCAATTAAATTCACAGAAGAAAATTTGTAGAGTCATTAGGTTATTTTTGAAGCAGCAGCCACGTAAAGTTAGCAATACCCTCGCCGGGACTCGAACCACGGACCTCTTGAATGCGCATAGAGCTTGCTGAAAACGATTGACGAAATTCAAATTGCGTTTTCCATGTCTCGAAAGCGCGACTTAGGATATATATATAGGACTTAGGATATTTACATATAGCTTTGTTCTAATATAGGTATTTTGACACAAAATCGGGCTTTTTCCGAAATAGCATACCAATATTTTTCCATATTTCGATTCTACGACTCAAATGATGCCTAAATATTAAATTTTGCAAAATTTGGTGCGAAATTTACGGAGAAATTCAAAAATTAAATTTAGCGAATTTTTTTCAGTTTGCTCCAAGAATACTTCACTTGGTAAACTTCTTTATACATGGCAACCTATTTTTTTATTCCTTCCATCGTCCAGGACCGGAAAATGAGTCACATCGTTCCTACCTTTTTACATTGTGGATGAGCGGAAAAAAAGTCACATCGTTCTCACTTTCAAATAATTTTAACAAAGTGCGTTAACCACATTTCCGCTATTATCGCTTTCAACAAATCTGCCAAATTTCAAAACGTGCCAATATATAAATTCACTCATATCTTCGGAAATTGTGAATACAAAGCTCTAATTTTTTGCAGGTATGCTTAGAAATACACCTACTTTAAGATGATTGTAAAACTTTTATAAGTTATAACTCAAAATTTTTTTCGAAAAATTTATAAAAATTATTTAAAAATACAAATTTTAAAAATAAATCATAAAAAATGGGTAAATTTTATTTGGAATGAACCTAATTTTCGAACTGTATAGGAAGGAATCCAATAAGTTTCATAAAAAAAGAGATATTAATAAATACATATCAAATTGAATTATCATTGAGGGGCTAAAATTTTGAGAGCCAATTTTTTAAAAACTACTCTTACAATTTTTACAAAATTTGGTAGTTTGGCATAATTTAAGTCGTGGAATCGAAATATGGAAAACATTTGCCATGTCGTTTCAGAAAAGTCCGATTTTGCGTCAAAATACCTATAAAAAAGCTATATATAAATATAATATATATCCTAAGTCGCGCTTCCGAAACATGGAAAACGCAATTTGAATTTCGTCAATCGATCCAGTAGAACGGAAGATATAGAACTGTCCCTTTTTTTTCGTACATAACTTTTCCAAACATATTCTTTTGTTTCATTTCTGTATCTCAGCGCAGAAGCCATGTTTCATCTCTTATCACTAGCCTGGATAAAAACATTATCGTCTTTTATTATGGACAGCAATTCTCAAGAACATCTGATCCGATGTTTCTTAATTCTGGTGACAACATTCTGGGTACCCATTTAGAGCAACTTTCAATACCCACAGCTTTTCACGCAGAATTCTTTTCCTCTAATCTAGCACTGATGCCCATTTTCACAGAAATCTGGAAAACTGTCATTCATCTATATTCGACTATATATTTCTCTGTTTCAGCAGACATTTATTGGTCACATCCCAGTGTGTCTTAATCCGGGCTTAACTTTGAATGACGCTCTTTTCTCTCTAAGCATGGCAGCACCCGGAGCAACCAGTGCAGTCGCGACGGGCGGTAAAACATTTAAAATTTAGGGAAAAAAAAGGTGGTAGAATTTAAAAGTTGCAGAGTTTGCTCGAAGCGGCGAAACGCCTAGTTGCCAATCTTGCATGGCATACACCACATACGTTCTGACGGTGGCATATGAAGATGTTAAATCATTGCAGACCTTCAACCATGCGCTCATGATTATCTGTTACGCTTTTGTTAAGAACTCAATCACCGAACAGTTTTTGGTACATTCAATATTACCAAACGTCACTATTGACAACATTTAACAGCCTCTCAGAAATCAAATTATAAGATCTGCTGCTTATGCTTTCCTTTCACACATCTAATGGATGATGCAATCACCCAAGCCCCTTTCATCATTCTACAAATACATCCACATATTTAGGTTCAGAATTATTTAACGCCCCTTGTAGCTTCATAGCACCCTTTTACGAAGTTTACAGGACTAATTTTTTTTAATTTAAAAAGAAGCAAGCCTAAATGAACTCATGAAAGTTTTTTAAACTCTTTACTCCTTCAATTCTTACCGGAAGTTCAACTTACGCAGAATAATTATTTTGCTCATTTTGCCATTATGGGAAGCAAAATAAAAGTAAACTGCAAAAGACAAACAATTCTAATGCAAGACACATTGTTTGCTGTTAAATAAACTGTTCTATGGAATATTAGCTCCATGTAGAACTTCCATAAATGCAAATAGTTTCTTAATGTTTCAAGAAGGAGAAGAATACACGTTAAATTTAGACTTCCAAGCCTTATTTTTGATGAACAATCGCAGCTAGAGTTTAATCAACTGGACATTTTTCAAGAGAAATTTCTCTGGAATGTTCGGCAACAATTTATTTCTTATTGCCACCATCATTTTTATGTTTAGTGACAGAATATCTTTTATACACGTTTCAACACCTGTTCTTTTTTTCTCATTTTTCAAAAAAGAGTGAAGATCTAGAAAATCAGGCCACGGAAAAAAGGATGAAATATCTGGGCAATTTGCCAATGAAATAGTTTAAGCTAGAATGTTGTAAACATGATGGATATACGCTTCAGAGAATTTCTCAAGGTACTTTTTCCCCATTCTATTCTACGCTGAGAGATTTCTTTTCTGGTCCTAATGATATACAGAAATTTTTGGAGAGCTCTTATGTATATGAATTCCAGAAATTCGGTTAGCGATGAAAATCTATTAATTTAGGGAGGAAAAATATATGGAAATATAATTTAGATTATCTCTACGTATTGTAAAGATATTCATTATATTTAAAAAAATTGAAATTTTTATTTAATTGACTGCCAGCTATCACACAAGAATAAAAGTGTCAATACTTGTAAAAATGTCTTATAAATTGCTATGTTCTATAAAGTATTTGAATGGTACATCCTTTAAAACGATATTACCAGTTAAATAATTAAGAGGAAGCTTAAAGAATACAGATTAAGCCTCCTTAAGGATGACGTTACAATATTCATTGCCGCATAAACACCAGGGTAGTGCCCGTTATGGAGAATCCTTTATAGAGAACAGAATTATAGCTTATATCCATGGTACATACTGGATAAAGCCAGAAAACCATGAAGGTAACTTCATCAGCAATCGAACACATTGCTGAGCAATTTATGAGCACGCAATCTGACAGAAATTGATCGGTATTAAATTAGAAACTTCCACTCAGCCACTGCTTTTATCCTCTGAGAAGCGAAGCGGAAAAAAACCTTTATTTATATCAGCTCTACTAGCCATTAATATCAGAGAGATTAACGAGAATCATCTGCGTTACACACACACACACACACGAACAAAAGTCTGATATATACACCACAAAACTTCTACGGGCTATTATTAATATTCATTTTAGAACAGCAATAACCTGGTATTAAACACTATTAGACATTTACAACAATACACTCATATTAAGAATTGTTAGATATTTACTACTAGCAGAAGTATCCGATGCCAGTTCAGTTAGATTGAGAGTAATGTATCAAACAACAGATAGAATGTCTCTGTTGGAGAGAATGTCTCTAGCGGAAGTACCCAATGCCAGTCCTGGATACCGCTGTAATCCTTCTCTAATTACTGGTCTTTGATGTAATAAAAACGGGTGAGGATGTTTTCTTCTATTATGAGGTATATTTATTTAAAGAAGACAATTCACTTAAATGCATTTTTATTGTAAACTTGCGATATACAATATTTCGAGTTTTACCACCAGGAGGGAAAATGTACGAATTCTATCCAGTTCCTTTCTTGAACATGCTACGTACAACTGACTGTGTGAAAAGCAGGTAGTTCCCAGATGAATAACAACAACTACAAGCGACTGACCTTGATCTTTAATGATATACATTGCAAAAGCAAGATGCACTGGAAACTGAGGACGATTGAATTCAAACGGCAGATCATAAGAAACCATGGGAATTTGTGGTATGAATATATCTTCTCCTTTTGCGCAGTTTTACTCATGACATCATTTGGAAATTCATATAATAGCATTTTACACGTCATGAGGAATATGATGCATCATTGTATTGCATAAAAAATGCCAGAGAAACAAAGTAATATTCAATACATGTACCACAACTGACTATGCAATCAAATAATTAAATGGCATATATACCCATATCATGTATGGAATTGCCATTTGGGTATATAAAAATAAAAACAAATATATCATTATTTTGAGCAAAAAATACGATTCATACTGATATATTTTTCAGGTTGATGCGATATGAACCCAGATAAAAATTTCGATAGAAAAATAAACTAATTCTCACTCAAAATCGCTGAAACAACCTTGCATTTGGCGTACATTTATCATAGATGTACGCCAAATACAAGGTTGTTTCAGCGATTTTGATTGTCACATTGGCGCGTTTATCTTCCATTCTAATTCTCACTCATTATATTAGCAACAATGGTACGCAGCCATTGTTGCTGCGACACAGAAAACGTTAAAAATTTGGGAGTAATGGAAAATCTGAAAGATTTCAGAATTTTTATTTTTGTTAATAATTTTGAATTTGTACACGTATCTTTAGGTTAAAATTATACTAGAAGCTGAGTTGCACCAAACAAAGACAGGTTTAATTTTACATTGTTTTCTAGTATTTGCCGCTTAAATTGTTTTTTAATTATGCCATTTTAGCCTCTCTTAATAGGGTTGGTAGAAAGGATTCCCAGTTGAACCTTTTTATTCAAGATTCAATGAAAAATCCGAAAGCACGTCAGGAGATCACATGACTGTAATGTATGCATAAAATTCGCCCTTTAAACTTTAGACACTGCTTAAACATTAATAACATTAGTCATTATACCTAATCCAAAAAACAAGATTTTTTTTAAATTTGAATACGAAATAATAGTACCATTTTCTTGAAATAGAATGCTAAATCTTGAAGATTAAAAAATCGAAAGTAAAAAAAAATCACATCAATACAAAAAAATAATAATAATAATAATAATATACAGTAAAAACTTTCGAGGATTTGGCTAACATTAAATGTATATTAAAAATATAATATTTTAAAGAATCATGAAAATCGTGGTTGCTACTACTATAAGAGTTTTTAGTAAACTAGATTTATTATTTTATAGACTTTTAAAAATAAAATTTTTATTGTAGAAAAGGATGTTAAACCATATATAGGAGAATAATCTTTTAAACTTTCTGTCTAACTGCATTCTAGCACAGAATATGTTCTCCTTTCTGAAATAAGCGTTCTTCTTGAAATAAGTTTTCTTTATGCATCTTAATCTCGCCAAGGTTAAAATCAGAAAGGCTGAAATGCTACGATTTTTTATGTTCTCATCCAGAAAATCTGAAGAAGAGGAAAAAAAATGCCTGAAATGGCTCGATATTCACAGCCGCTTTCAGAAAGCCTAAAACTCTTCCTCCTGCTGCTTTCGGGTTTTCTTTCTCCGTTAATGAGAAAGCCCGAAATTTCCACGTTCTGTTTAAAGTATTCCAAGCTCCAGCGAGTTTTCTATGAAAACAAATCGGACTTTTTGGTTACAACTCAATTTTAAAACTTAGCTTGTGAAATTTTTCAGCAATGGAAAAAACATCTATGCTAAAATTTCTGCAAGAATACATTATTTTGATGCAAAATCACTACAGAGAATTATGATAAAATGCGTTTGGTAGATAACTGGTAAGCAGTGCCAAGATTAGACAATTCGTTTATTTTTTTAAGTGGAAACAGATCGCTGTGTACATGGGCAGAAGAACAGTGCTAATGCATTAAGGAATGTAATTCCTTCGCGAAAAATGTGTTTTTAATGTATCGTATAATACTCGGTAGATAATGTTTACCTTTTCATCCGAAAAAAAAATCGCAGACTTGTACCGAGGTTGTAGAGTTAATACGTAAATACCTACATGAGCTTTGTTACAGCTGTTGAGACCCATTTTTCTGTTGAGAATTATTCCGTTACTTATGGCTACCCTATTTAAGATCAGAGTAGTTTAAAATCCTTTTATTTTATCAATATAAATTGCAATAAAGTAACATTTTTAAAGATTTTTTAAACAAAAGATAAGAAATTAAGAAATAAATTTCTTCACTTCTCGAGACAAAGGTCAGTACAAGTTAGAGAACATCGGATAACTAAAAGATGTATGTATGGAGCTCTAATTAAAACTATTGTCAATCTTAGTTAATCTTACGTCTTTTCTTTGCGTTATCAAATGGATTCATCGGTTAGTGCAAGTGAAAATCGCAAAGACCTTAATCGCTTCATAAACTTAGCACTTCCTTTAAGAGAAGGCTACGTTCACTCAACGGCCGGTATCAGTAACCAAAATGATTACAAAAATTAACAAGAAACAACTAAATTTTATCTATCGACGGTTTGGGTGTAATAAAACGGTTTGGGTAAACATAATATTTGTTCGCTTATTTAAATATACTTATACTCACAAGGGTTATTTTTCAATAAATTAAACACAAGGAATCGGTAAACTAAACAGCTGTTTATTGCAAGTCACAAATAAATTAATATAAATCCTGTAAACATTCCGGGCTCAATTTAAAATATAGAGATAACTTTGTAGGTAATTGTCTCCCTTCTCCTTGCGTGCCTTCGTGAAGTAATTGGAAGAAAACACTTCCGACTAGGAATCGGGAAGTTCGAGTTTCGCAGAGGGGATTGCTAATTTTTTATGTTTCCTACTCCGAAACAAATGCAACAAAAAAGTCATTATTTCTTTGCTACTTCAATTGCTAATTTAATTGAATATACCATGTTTTGCCATTTCTATGGAAATAAATTCATACGTTAAAATTTAAAATTTTTAGTCACACCAAGATTGTAATGAATGTTACGCTATGACTAAGACTACTAAGGAATACATTAATAAAAAATATATTAATCATTTACCCGTTCTCGCACAATTAAAAATGAGTAACCGAAAGTTCAAAATTTCATTATATTGTAAATGAATAAATGTGGGAAATTAGCAACACTGATGCAGAAAGAAGAGTTTATAGAATGGATCAGAAGAAGGTATACAGAACGCATGCCGCCAAAAAAAAGCAAATAGAAAATACCAGCAGTTGGTCAATATTTCTTACACTAGAAAAAGTGAAACAGCCCTGTACTGGAATAGCTTTGAATAAATCTATAAACTCAAGAAAATAAAAATTATTTCTTCAATACGATAAGGATTGTGAGTATACAATACAGCTGACAAAACATTTTCAGAAGGACGCATGGCGAATGAAAAGATCTGGCTTTCGTTGTGTTGTATATACTACACTATCGATTCTGGTGTACCGTATTTATTCACGTATTTTTTCCTTCGGGAATTTTGAGTCTTTAGAGTTTTCATAATTTTCCCTTTAATAAGTGAATTTAAGAAGTGAACTTCACCACAGAAACGCAGCCAATTTCTGGAAGTTTTCTGGTTGATGCAGAAACCTCCTAGATGCCGAATAATACTTTGATGTCCATAAGCATATCAAAGTCTTTAATTGAATCGTTCATAGCCAAAGTAATCCATCTTTCTTTTCCATAGAGATAAAAAAAAGATATTGAAAGGACATGGAATTTAAAGGTAGTTCTTCTGTATACGCAATCAAATACAATAGGAATCTGCAGATAGTTTGCGTTTATCTGCAGTCAAAAAGATGGATAACAATGTAAAATGGCTAAATAAAAAATAGTAATGAAGACGATAGCTGCATTGGTAAGATATTCATATATGAGGTTTAATTGCAAATGTGCCGCCCAGACGATATGGTGAATAGGGAAGCCTACTACGATACCGAAGGGCCCAGGTTCGAATCCCGGAAAAAGTATGGATGTTTGTAAATGTATAGCGCCTTTGCGGCATGGGAACACTCTAAATATATGGCGAGCCAAGAGTCCTCTCGTGTGGTTTTGTGGTAGGGTAGAGAGATAGGAGACCCTCGTATCAACCCCTCGTGGGCTCTCCTGCAAAACTGGGCTGGAAGCAGAGTGCAGTCTTCTTGAGGTTCTGGCTACCACTCTTCCATGAAATATGTGGACGAGACATTAACAATCCCAAATATTTTTCATTTATCACGCCTCTTAGAAACGTCTCAAATTACATTATTTTCCAAGCTTGGTTTTCAGGCTGTGAAATTAGTGAAAACAAAAAGCAGACAACTGCGTGAGTAAATACTCATTATTTCGAGTTTGGAATCTCAAACGTCTGAAAAAGTACAGATTTTACTGGACTTCATTTCATCTATTCAACATTGCACAAGACTTAATAGATAGCAATTCTATTTCCAATTGTTGGAATAGATACCCTGTAATACACTGGTTATCATAAATTAAGGCAAAATCACAAAAATAAGCCAAACAGCATAAAATCTGAATATGTTGCCAAGTAAGAGTAGATGAGTAAAACTGCAATATGCAAATCAGTGGCGCTTCACTTGGAGTACGTCATCTGCGAAGAGCTAAAAGTCCATGTTTGAGAGCATGCACATATTTCACTCTGATAGTGTCACTCTGATCACTAGATAGCCAATTCGAAACTATGACCTCCAGGAATCATTTGCCTGCAGAACTACGATGGAGAGCCATTGGGAAACTAGAGGCAGGACAAAGTCAAACAGAAGTGGTCAGATGGCTAAAGGTGAGTCCTTCAGTAGTTCATAGACTTTGGAGGCAATTTCAAACCACAGATTCGGCATCTAGGAGGTTCAGCCAAGGAAGCCAACGGCTACGACGAGCGCTTATGACAGATATTTGACATTATGCGCACGCAGGAATAGAACCGCTACTCCGACTCTTCTTAGATCTTCCCTTGCTGCAGTCCCCGGAAGGTGGTGTCAACGTCAACTGTGCGTAGAAGGCTTCACGAAAGTGGTCTGTATGCGACGCGACCAGCCATTTGCGTGCCGCAAATGTCACGCCATATGAGAAACCGTTTGAAGTGGGCACGACAAAATGTCCACTGGACGCCTGATCAATGTGTAAGGTTTTAGTTAAACTAACCAAGTTTTATTTTAATTTAAATCTTTCTATCTCTTCTCTGTTTCAACTTCCCGTCAGAAGAAGTGCGCGTTTTCAGCTTATGCTAATTTGAAGTACAGCCAAGTACTATTTAAACCAGAGGTAGAAACCTCTCAGGGTTTGAGAGCTCTTAGTCTCAGATCACGGTCATTCTGTTCGACGTTCGCCTGACCAGCTAGCAGCTAAAATTATACGCCATAGTGCTTACTACGTGATTGCATACTGAAATAAATTGAAGTGCGCTAGTATTAGTATTTCTTGCTACGCACCATTTAGTTAGAGGCCAAACTCCGCGATTTGCTCTGCGAGCAAAGTTTAACTAAATTTCATTTTAGGTTTAGTATAAATTTATTTGATTGTTAAGTTAGGCCCAAGTATGGTCTTTTACTTTCTGTATCCCTCCCGATTTGGGAAGTGTGTAAATAATAGTGATTTAATAAAAGAGGATTTTAAATCCCTTTTAAGTGCAGTTATTCTCCAGCACAGTATCTACACCAGAACAAAGCTCATTCCAGCTCCCTGTTCCAGATCAGGACCCTAGTAAGTTACTTCACAATGTTTGCCAAAAATACTCACAGAACACTCAGTCCTGACAAATGGACGACTGTTCTCTTTACGGATGAGTCCAGGTTTAGTCTAGAAAGGGATAGTAGGCGTTATTTGATATGGAGAGAACTTCGAACCCGTTATCATCAGTCAAACATCCGGGAAAGAGATGCACACGAAAGAGGCAGTGCCTGTGTTTGGGGCGGCATCTCTTTGGGTGGACGCACAGACCTCAATGTCTTTCCAAGGGGAACCGTGAATGCTCACGTTTCTAGAGATGACGTCCTTGATGCTTATGTGCGCCCATATGCCGGAGCAACAGGTGATGCTTTCCTGTTACAGAACGACAAAGCAAGACCACACAGGACTCGCATCGTAGATGATTATCTTCAACAGGAAACAATTATGCGCATGGAGTGACCAGCTCGATCCCCAGACGCGCATGCTATCGAGCACGTTTGGGATGCTTTAGGGAGACGTCTAGCTGCTCTCAATCCGCCCCTCACAGCCTTGTCTCGCTTGCAACTGCTTTGCAGGAGCAATGGCTCTCGCTTCCTATGGAACTGATAAACCGCATAATGGAAAGCATCACACATCGCTGTATGTGCTGTATTGCTTCTAGAGGCGATCCTATTCCATATTGAAGGTAGTTTTCCTATAGCAAACTGACACCTTTCATTTATTCATTTTATACATGTGCTAATTTTTACACTACTATAATTGTCTGATAATTTCTTTTTATGTTATTTGATACCTTACTGTGTGTTGTATATTGTGGGTAAGTTTCATAAAATTCTACATGTAACTTTTTCTGTAATCGGGATTTTTTGTGACTTTTCCTTAATTTATGATAACCAGTGTATATTTTTCTCTTCTCGTTTATAAATAGTAGAAAAAACATATTGGTATATCATTCATTAAATCTTCTGATATCGTTGTTCCTGAAGAGTACTATATTTTATATAAAGTATAGCTAATATATTATTCCCCAGATAAGCTATTTTATGTTTAGCTTGATTACCATTTCTTTATTCTTAAATCTAGTACATAACTTTAAAACAATTTTGTGTGTGCGTATTTTAACAAATTAAAAAACTAAAAAAAAAACTACCTAAAAACATTTTTATTTCATGAAAACCTTAATCCGATTTAGAAAAAGAACGATTAACGGCTCTAATGCATTTGTAAAATTGGATTACTTGAGTTGCTTCTAATCTCTTTAGCTTTTGTCATACTTAGCTTACTTCACAGTTATCTATAAATACTAATCATGTATACAAAAAGCATAATTCTAAACACAACGAAAATGAAGCCTTGTCACAGACACGGCTTCTTTCGCCACTGAATGATAATCTTTTGACTGCTGTTTAGAGTGGTCACTCCTAGTACAAATGTTTGATTTTATTTATCAGTATCTAATAAAACGAAATTTTATCGTAACTTAAATTACAATTTGGTTACTTACGTAAGATCACGCTGTACACAATTATTGAACTTATTACAATAACAGTAAAATTGTAGTAACATGCATACGTTATGTTGCTAATTTTATGATTTTATTTCTGTAAAAGTCATATCTCAGTTTAGCTTTGTCTAAATGAATATGGATCTACAAATATGTGTATTAACTTCATTACTTTTTAATTCAATTAAAAATGGATTATACGGAACCATGCGCATATTTCGTAAGTGTACATCTGTATCGCCACCGACGGAGTGGCTTCTAGAATGGACCAATGGTATAGAATGGACCTTCCAGGAAAATTTCTGTCATGTCACACTACCTTTCCGCGCTTTAAGCAAGATGACTGAAAATCTTTTGCCACGCAATTTCCTGTACAAGAATAATAAAAACATCGTGGGTTTCCTGCGAAAATTTTCAGTGCGAAGTTAGATCAAATAAAAATCTGAAAGCTTTCAGATTTTATATTACGCCCAGAGGGGCATTTTTAAACATTTTGTGTGTTACCTTTGTTTATCAAATATCATATTCGTCGCACTTAAACCATACAATTCAATTTAACAGCAATATCACAAAATATTTAAATGAACATATCTGTAGAATTTCCGATACACAGTCTCGTGCGCTGGAGATAAGAATGTTTTTTTTTCGTACAGTGTTGCCATTGCTCGCTTTGAAACAGTTGAGTTTCTTAATCAGAAATTCATAAATGCTTTGCAAAATATGAAATAGATAACAAAACAAATTCCAAATTCCAAATTTGGGCTTCTAGATGCCCATATTCGGGTGAAGACGTATATTACTCAAACTTTGATGGCTTTAGGTAACGCTGTTTTATCACAATGCGAGAAACGTGCTAACAATTATGCAGATTCTTCATTATTTAATTTTTTAAATATAATTCAGGGCTCTAATATTTGCTGGCAACAATTTCAAAAGTGATTCCCCGTTTTTAGTGAATGAACACAAAATGCCAAAACGAGATAAACAGTTCTTCTGGGCTAGTGCTCTTTGGGCTAATAAGCATAATTATGCATGTAAATAGCAGAAATCTTAGCATTTATATTGCAGTCTATATGAAAAATATGTTCAATAATAATAACCAATCCACAGTTTCATTCAAAGTGAGCTTTCCTAATTTGCATTCCTACACATTTAGTGTGTTAAATTTCATATTAATAACTGTTTATTCTTAAATGTATTGATTGCCTAAACAAGAAATGCACTTTAAACAGAATGAATTTATCTTATTCATGATGAATATATTTAATTTATTCCTATATAACTTTTAATTTTTAACAATAGGTATTATCACATCATTCACAATATATATTATTAATCTTACACTTTCAAAATCAAAATCAAAAGAATCAAAGCAATGAGATAAGAGCATGCTAGATTCATTCCAACACTTCCAATTATTCTCAGCTCAATAAAAAATTATACACTTGAATTATCTTAATCCACATGTGTTAGTACATGCATAATATTCCAGGCTAATTGTAGCCTGAGTCATTTCCTCGATATAAAGGGTGATAGTATGCCACGAACATTAATTCGAATATCAGCGCGTGATAAGTTTCGGGGAAGTGAAATGTTGACGATTAAATAAACTTATAAAATGAAGATACTACGAGATTTTCTATTAATGTATGGCATTTATACGCCATACATTCATAACTGTGAAACAAATGCAAACTAAAACGTAAACAACAACATGCGCTCATATACATAGTTTCAAAGATTCAACGTCACAAGAGCAATAGAAGGTTATTGGTCCATTTTTGAAATCCCTCCCTCAGTGGCGATACTAATGTGCACTTGTAAATTATGCTATCCATGCGGCATGGCAGCATTTAAGACATTACTGAGCCAGAAGTCTTCTCGAGGGATTTCGGGGGGAGATGGGAGAAACACGAATCTCCTCCCCCCCCGGGGAGTTCATTTTCAAAACTGGGATGAAGCTGTACACAGTTAGTGGGGCAAGGACTATTGGTGTCTTACCTAGGATTAAAATATTTGCTTCAAGTTGGTTTTTATCATTCTTCAACAACAAATGTTGCACTACTAATATCAAATAAAAATAATAATTATAGTATTAGTTATTAATATAATTAAAATATAACGAAACATAGTAGATGACATATTCATTTCCCTAAACAAACATTCAGAAATATACAAAACATAGAATCTGAAAATTAGCAAGTCCTAATGCTGGTTTCTCTTTCACATAATATCTCCGTATTTCGTGCAAAGCCGCCGGGTCATCGAATATGATAAATAGTCACGCAAAGAATTCGAACTTTAATGGAAAGGGCAAAATTTCATTCTTCTGAGGAAAACAGAGTTGCCCTATTTGAGCATATTATATTCATTCTAATAGGAATAGTAATGTTTTTTAACATGGTACGTAATGTGCTTACATTAATAATGCATATTTGGGCAAATTCGATCAATGAATTGTCGTTGTCAATACGTAATATTTTTATAAATACATCCATCTAAAGTTTACATCCAGGAAGCTTTCTTATTCACTACCTTATTTATCTTAAGATTCGTATTTTATAATACGATGTAAGTTTAGTAACGTTTTATTTTCTGGATTTGTTTGCTCGATACCAAATTTTCTGAGAGTTCTTAAATGTTAGATGACATATAAACATTATCATATTGGCTCAGATATAATAAATATATAAATGCAATCGAATTTTCCATTAGCGGTTATTTAAACGCCTTTTATCTGTAACAATGGCGTGTCTGCTAAATGGTCGCTTTGACCTCTTACTTCGAACGTATACAAATTCAGGAATTGGCTATTAATGGGAAATATTTGCTAAAGCAGAATCTATGGTACGTATAGTTTTTAAATTATCTTCTAAAAACAACGAACAGCTTAAAAGGGCAACAAAGCATTTAAAAATAAATTAATTTTTATATCGTTTAATTCAAAAGTGAACCGTGCATACTGTCAGATATGTCTGGGGTATAACACAAGAAATATGTGCCTTAAGTTATAAAGAATGCGTACGTTATTCTCACAGCTAATTTTCTCATGTTAAATTCAAAAACTGAAAACTATAAAATAAAATTAATTTCTATACACATGTCCATTAATTACGGAAAGTTTGTAGAGATATTAGGTTATTATGAAGCAGCAGTCATGAAAAATGAGCAATGCCTTCTCCGGGACTTGAACCTGCACCTCTCAAGTACGTGCTGAGTGTGCTAACCGTTACGCCATGAAAGTATGCAAAAAGGAGGGAGAAAATACCTTGTATACTTCTGGACGAGGCTAGAGGAAACTGGTGGAGGTCCATAGCGGTCCTGACGTGCAAACCTTACATACACCCCATTTTAAAGAGCGACTGGGGATTAAGAATCCCAATCGCCAAATCCTGGTGGTGAAGAATCATCATCCATCCCCTTTTAGTTCGAGTGCCACTGTAGAGACATTAGATTACTTTGAAACAGGAGACATGAGAAATGAGCAATGCCCTCACCAGGACTCGAACCTGGACCTCTCGAATACTCACCGAGTGTGCTAACCATAACGTCACGAAGGCAGGTAGAAAGGAGGGAGAAAATACCTTATATAGTTAAAACAATTATCGTTTATTAAGGACATAATATTTAAACACTAGCAGCCCATGAATTTTGAAAAACGTTCGACACTCTGAAACATTTGCGCTTTTTTTCGACATTCGAATTCTAACCTTGTAGGGTTTTCCTTATTCTGCTTAAGAAATTTATTTTCAGTTTGATACCTTTCCTGAACCTCTCAACTTCCCTTAGTATTTTCTCTCCAGGATGTAAATTTAAAGTTAAGTGAAGTGTATATTTAAACTGGAAAATCTGAGTTCATTCAGGGCATGTTTCGCTAGCCAGCGAACGTTTCGTTGCTAACTCGCTGTTACGCTAGTAAATCACAAGCGCCTGGCCCCAGCCACCACCCCAAGCTCTTGTTGGACACTACTTGTGATGTCATAGAGTGACGAAATGAATTAACCGCGGCATTTTTGCGCGCGAAAAGCTTGCTTTAATTGCAAATACTCTGTTACATTCCACAAATTCAGATTTATACAAAACATAACCAAGACAAAAAAAGTATAAGTTCATCTAACTTACACGAAATCGATAATAAAATCTCTTCAACCTGACGTCATAAACGGCAA
Organism: Stegodyphus mimosarum; assembly: GCA_000611955.2. Lineage (NCBI taxonomy): Eukaryota > Metazoa > Arthropoda > Arachnida > Araneae > Eresidae > Stegodyphus > Stegodyphus mimosarum. Next base: position 624,464 of record KK112890.1, read on the forward strand.
CCAATAAGAACAGGGGTGGTGGCTGGGGCCAGGCGCTTGTTAGTAAATCTTTTTAGCCATTTCGGTTTATCATCACGCCTGTTAGGTTTTTGAGAGTTAACCTGTTAGGTGTAAATTAACTTGCTAATCCAGCACTATTCTATTTAGATTCGACTTGAATTACATTCCACATTTAAGTTTCTCACCGCAAGTTGACGGTGGTTTGTAACGCACGAGAATCGTGCCTTTCTGTTAAACTTTGAATTAATAAAGGGTTTACTGTTCACCCTTCTTCTGTGCTGGTATTTATTCACGCCTGTGCGAGAATTCGCCAGGTTCATTGTAGGATCTAGGATTTTTGTGTGTGGACTAGCAGGGACAGATTTTACAACATAAAAAACTGTTACATACTTTAATTTAACCCTGTCTTAAGATTAGTTGTATTGGTGTTAAAAAATTACACACATTTATAAAAGGGGGGATTTCTGGGATTTCATTGGCTTTGAATCACCAATGGATTCCCATAGTAGCCTAAGGACCACTTTTTTGGGGGGGGGCAGAATTTATCTTACTGTTTCATGTCGTTTCTTTTCATTTTTCTGTATCTATATTTGCTTTGATGTAAAGCTATTCCGGAAAAATAAAATTTTAAAGAAACTAAATTATTCCTCAAATATTTTAGTCAACTTATGCTGAGAAAATGAACTTCAGAAATTGCGAATTTTATTTGTGTAAGTGTCATTCGGTCAACTTCTTTTGCAACTTCTTAATAAATGTAATTACACTGTGAAAACCCGTCTTCTTAAATGTACTTTTTATTAACCGAAGATATCAAATTTATTTTTCCATTTTTTCCTTTTCTCGTTTTTCTTCTTATTGAAGTATTTGAAATATTCAAGATTCGAGAAGTTGTTAGCATCAGGGTTCCAGAAATTACACATTTTTTTCCACATCTATTATTCAGCTTTCATTTTAATACAAAGAGAAATTATCGTTACCTTTAGCAAAAAAAATCTGATGTATGCAACACATGACTTCCTTGTACGGAATATTAAATTAGACACATTTTGCACTTCATTTAAACTTATTGAATTGAATTAAGTCTACTCCATCGATAGCGCATAAACCACAATAGAATAAATGCACTCTTTCAAATTCACGATATTTGCTTACCACAGCGACACTCTGGCGCTAGCTCCACTTAACAGCGTTACATCTCATTCATTTTATAACTCGTCAGAACGCGCAAAAATTATGTATATCATCTGGAGAATTACCTAATCGTTGCTACATGTTATATTCAAATACTATAATAAATCTAAAACGATATATAAAAGAAATTAAATAAACAAAACAAAAACAAGAGAGAGAGAAACACTTTTTCGCAGACAATTCAGTATTCAATTAGTTCAGTTCTTACTTCGCGGCAAGGCAAAATTACATAAAAACTCAAAATATCTATATTAAAAATTACGAAGTAAATCTTAAACAATTTATTTCCTCAAATAAATTCCGGAATGGATTAAGCGTGATTTAATTCGCAATAATAAAAGGAAGCGTTATCTTTGTTGTTGCGAAGCTTAGTTTCTCTAGATTGGCAACAAATCCAATATTCTCCTAGGTTTCAAATGCAAACAAATATCTGCCATGAGAAAAAAGATTAGGCTTAGCCGCACTTGAACAACTTTTAAATTGTTGATAATTCTACAGATCTTGCATGCACATTTACTAAAGGCATAAAAACCTTAACCGGAAGCTAAGAACAACATAATTCCATCATTTTTAAAGCAAAAAATGCACAATTTACCAACATATAAAAATAAAAAAACTGAGCTCACCGAGCCGAGTAACAGAAGGGATATATCTATATATACATAAATTTATATACATTTGGTGCAGCCGATTGCAACCAAAGTAAGATGTGCACATCTGCATGTTATAGCAGTCCTACAAAATTTCAACGTTCTGAGGCTACTCGTTTTTGAATTATGCGAGATACATACGTACATACGTATGTACGTACGCACAGACACCTCAAAAAAATCTCTTCAGAATCCATTTTAAATTAGTTTTATAATTTTTTTGGGGGGAAGATTCCTTTGTTCTGTTCTTCCCTACGACTGTCATTCAAAAACATCGTTAAATTGCATTCGATAGCAATCAAAATAGATATTTTCGTTGAAATATGATAACCGAAATTTTTCGCGATTACGATTACTTCCTTTTTACTTCGTACAAGAAAGTAAAAAGATAAAGGAGTGAGCTGAATATCACACCTTGAGGTAAAATAAGCATTATTTACCAGTTTTACTTTAAGATATGGTTTTAAGACAATTTCAGTTATTTTTCTCACAGAACACCTTCATCATATACATGAGGCTCTAATTTCAGACAGTCATTTTTAAATTAGCTTAAAAAATTCAGGATCAACTTTGTTTTCACATCTTGATGAGGCTGTATATTCTAGGCAATCTGATAACATTATTGTAATTATATAATTTGGTTATGCAATGGCTAATCTGATTTTTTTTTACCAAAATATCACGAAAATTTGATATTTCTGAAGTTAGTTAATCTTTGGTTAATAATCTTCATTTTACATCATTACTTTATTTTCATCATTAAGTTAATAATCTTCATTCTTAAATAAATCCGTCAGAACTGAAAATACTTTTTTTACCATTTTTTTTTTTTTAGAATTATAATTTTTCATTTTGACTTTTGAAACTGAAAATATCGTGCATCATTTAGAGTTTATCTTAGATTCTTAATTCTCCCAAATTCTTCAGAGTATCTTTAAGGCATAACGCACTTCCAAATTTACAAAAATTAAGTCCGAAAACAAAAGTTTAAAAAAATTCCCTATCTGCCTAATAGGTTTTAATTCCTAAACTTCGTACTCACATTAAAACCAAAACCTTATTCTCAAAAATGCTTAACGTTTTGTTGAATTTAATCGGAACTAGTGAAAATAGTAAAAAATAGTCAATAAAAAGTAACACCGAAAATAGTCAAAAAAGAGTAAATACCTCAGACAGATTTATGATTTTAATA
>KK112890.1:630298-650763 GCA_000611955.2 Stegodyphus mimosarum
TCTAAATTTTTATTTAAAAAATGAAACAGCATCCAAGTTAGTGATTCGATGACCAATGGGAACAGACCCCTTTTTGTCGTATTTGTAATTTTTTTTTAAATTGTAATTCATTTTTAATTGTGATAACAATGCTTTTTGATTTCTTCCGGGAAGGAGTGTTCCCCTCTCACTATCACTTCTTCAAAAGTTAAAATCACTGCAAAAATATCATCACAGCCCTTCTACACGATGCAGTAAAGACCTTTTTGGTTTATGGTTAAACATATCTGCCCACCTTAGCACTAGAAGATGCGGTTAATAATCTGCAGAAACAGGAACAAAACTAATCCTTCAGTCAGCAATTAAGAAATAATCCAAATATTAAACTTACTGTAATATATTAAAAACTCTGGAGCATAATCATGCAGTTCTATCTCTACAACAAAGCAATGGCACCAGCGACCGAACGGTAAACTCGTTGGGCACTGGTAGTTTCGACCTGGCTCCTATTGCAAGCGAACGAGCTACTTCCATGGGCGTTTTCGTAGTTTTCCCCTAGGTAAAGTTTATACGAGCCAGTTCCCTTAGGAAGGTCCTCCACGAAGGCATCTCTTCCCTTTAGACAGATAGCCCTCGCCTGATCTTTGTTGTTGTCGTGTTCATTATCATATGGAACAATGGTTGCCAAAGTCTACTCCGAAGAGAGGTTGGACTTCTATTTTCCACCCCCAATTTTGAGGGAGAGCACCCCGGGGCGGGGGGGTCACACCAATCCACACAAGAGGACTTTCAGCTTGCCGCATATTTAAAGTGCCGCCATGCTGCACCGGCACTATACATTTACAAACATCCATGTCTTCTCCGGGATTAGAACCCGGGCCCTTCGGTATCGGAGTAGGCTTCCCTAACCACAATACCGTCTGGGTGACCTCGCCTGCTTTGCCATAATTAAATAAACTAAACCAACCAAAACATTCAGTCACCCAGCTATAATCTCCAAATAACGTATAGGCGGAACTACTTCTCCTAGTGGGTGAGGACTTTCCCAACTTTCTCGTGTTTTGCTTCTCACAGAAAGTTCGTTAAATTAACTTCACTTTCAAAACCTTCCAAAAGTCTTAAATTCTATAATTTTTATTTATTTTATCGCAGAGTTCATTAAAAAGCTGTAAATTATACATCCTCGAATACATGCTATATTTTTCATGCTTTTCAACCAAACTTTTACCATAATTAATAATAGCTACAAAATAAATATAAGTTATTTACAAATAACTTGCATCATTTCGTAAACTCGCATCAAAATTCCTTTTCAAAAATTTACGTTTCTTCCCAGTGAAAACATAGAATATTGCAAGGAGAAACAGTCTGACGTTTATTAGTCTTAACTTCAAAGCAGTTCCAGATTAACCAACAGACAAATAGAGCAAATATCCAGTGCCTACGATTCGGTGGCATCCGGCTTCAGTGGTGGGAAATAAATTACGATAAATTAAAAAAATAATCCTTTTACAAATCTTTAATCATACAGAATATTCATGCTGTTATTTGTAAACAGCACTATTAAATGTGATCATAGTAATTTTTAAAATAATAAAATCGAATTCGGTGCTAAGCACTGCTTCTGTGTAAATTTTGTATCCATAATAGCTCTAAATGTGTTCTTTATATTCGCGAACAGTCCGTTTGCTGCTACTGTTGCTATTGTAACAAGTAACATGAATATTATTACATGCGTACAGCTTTGCACTGCACATAAAACCGAAGATAGTTTGATGATTGTTTTCAATTGAAAAATCCTTCCCAGTTCTGGAACTTTTCGCACAAAAGTATTCGTACAGCTGTTCTCAATATGACAAAGTACAATCAGTTGTTACCACTTCAAACTCCTAAGAACGTTGAATACAAGGCAGTACAAAAATTCTCAAATGCGTAAGCTCGCGCAGTGGTCTCTTTAAATTCACAATACTCTGAGCTAAACTCTGAACTCAACTTGTACAGACATTTGGTTAGAGTCATGAAAAACGAGCAATGCCCTCGCCGGGACTCAAACCTCTCAAACACGCGCCGAATATGCTGGCCATTACATCACGAAGGCATGTTAAAAAAGTGGGAGAAATTTCTTATATACTCCCCCTTTTAAAGGGCGACTGGTGATTAGGGACACAATTGCCAAATCCTGGTGGTGGAGAATTATCATTCACCAACTTTTTTAGTTGGCGCAACCGTAGAAACATTAAGATGTTTTGGAAGCAGAAGAGGTGATAAATGAGCAATACCCTCGCCGGGAAGCGAAACACGGATCTCTCGAACACGCGCCAAGCGTGCTGACCACTGCACCACAAAGGCATGCCAAGAAGGCGAAACAAATACCTTATATACTCCCTTTAAAAGGCGACTGGCGATTAGGGGACCCAATCGCCAAATCCTGGTGGTTGAGAATCATCATCCACAAACTTTTTAGTTCGGGCGCCACTGTAGAGACGTTAGGTTATTTCGAAGCAGGAGTCATGAACAATGAGCAATGCTCTCGCCGGGACTCGAAACACGGACCTCTCGAATATGCGCCGAGTGTGCTGGTCATTACACTACAAAGGCATGCTAAGAAGGCGGTAGAAATACGTTATAAACTATGACCTAAACCGGAAACTTATGTTCTCTCCCATATATAATTTTTCCCCGTTCGCCGAGAAATTTCCAAAAGCTTCAGTTTCTCGAAATTGCTGGAGGACATGCACAGTTACATTTACATAAGACCAGACACAGTCACAATTACACAGGAATCGGCACAGTTACAGCTACACAGAAATCAAATCAAAATTTTCCCAATTTTGGCGGCTTTTGGCGATTTTTTGCCAATTTAGGAGATAAACATTGTTCGCTAAAATCACTACCACCTTAGCGCGGCATTGTTAAATGTTTTACTTGACCAGTTTTTTCCTTATTTTACCTCAATATTAAATGAATTTACTGATCTATCTCTGTTTATTTCGGCAACGCTTCGCATTCTTATGTCTTTCATGTTATACTATTCAAAGGGTACTATAATTTATGTATAATTTCACTCGAATTATTTACTTATTTACATATATAAAATCGTAACAATATTGTTTAACTTATTCTATAATTTACTTTTTAACATAATTTCGCAAAATACGAAATATGTTGAAGGAAATCATGTCAAGACATGGAAAATCAAACATCAAATCATGAAATCAAACAAAACAAATTATGTCCAGAAATGGAAAAATGCAAAACAAACAGGATAATATTAAAATACATTTCGCTATTTGGCAGATAATGATAAACATGCAGAGCATTTCTTTTGCATCTTACCTGTGTAGTCTCACACTGGTGCGTCATAGAAAACCACAGCATCGGACTAGCTAAAGTTGTAGTAGGTACCGCCTAAGGTGATCACCTTTGTTCATTACTATTTTGGGTTACAGCCGAAAACATCGCGGAGGAAAACGTCGCGGAGAAAACAACGCAAGGTGAAAACGTCGTGGTACAAAATATCCTGAAAGAAAAAAAAAGCAAAAAAAAAACATCGTGACACAAAGCATCGTGGTCGAAAATAAAGCTGTTCAAAAACTTCGCAGTTTAAAAACATCGTCGTCGAAAATATTGTGGTAAAAAACAAAGTATCTACAAATCATGGCATGACCATAACATCGCACATATACGTTTTTCAGGTTTTAAAAGTTGTAACTGCATTTTCGCATAATGCTTTGTGAGCGCAAGAAGGAAAGAGGGTGAAAATATTAACCACTCTTCAAGAATAAAAGGAAATAAAACAAGGTATAATTTTCACTAAAGCAATAACAGATTAACAAGCTTGAAAGAAAATTATTTGATAGCTAGTTAAGCAATTTGTATAGAGACAGCCTCATGCAGTTATTTGTCTTCCTTTTTCGAAACATTTTTAGACTGTATTTTTTATGAAAAATTATCAGTAAAACTTTATAAAAAAAAGATTAATTTATGAATAACCTTTGTTAATTAACTATGTAAATTTAAAAATTCTATAAAGTGCTACAGGTTTCATTAATTTTCTACTCATTTTCAATTTTTAAATGCTTAAGTTTTCTTCTCTCATTTTCAGCAAAAATTTATTAGTTTACTCAAAAATGTCAAATATAGAAGTAAAACAATCCTTCTTTCCTTTTTGTGCTCCCAAATTATTATGCGAAAATGCAGTTACAACTTTTAAAACCTGAAAAACGTATAAGTGTCATGTTATCATTATGCAATTATTTGTAGATACTTTATTTTTTACCACGATATTTTCAAAGACGATGTTCTTAAACTGCGCAGTTTTTGAACAGCTTTATTTTCGACCACGATATTTTGTACCACGATGTTTTAGAACTAAAGTGTTTTCTCTCTGCTTTCTTTTCTCCTACGATGTTTTGTACTATGACGTTTTCTCCTTGCGTTGTTTTCTCCGCGACGTTTTCGTACACGATATTTTCGGCGGACACCGCTAATTCCATAACATTGAACGAATGATAACATTAAACAATCAGAAACATATTCTTCGAACTATCAATGGAATTTAAAGAATTTAATACAAATAATCAATTTACTTTCACAGCATTTTAATTAGGAGAAAAGTTCATAAATAATTTATTGTTTGGAATTTTTACGCAAACGTTCATCTATGAAGTGTTTATATTCATAACATTTCTAGAAGTTATTTTATCGATGTTGTACCCATAATTTTAATACTCATAGGATATTCTCTACATTAGTTTTTACAAAAAAATCACTTCTCATCTTTAAATTTGTCTCTCGAAATTCATTCCTCATAATTTTCTTCAGTTTATCACATAATATGCTTGAACTTATTTCAGAAAACGACAGACAGATAGCTTCTTCTGTCATTGGCGCTGCAACTTGAGTTATTTCATGAATACGAACCCAAGCGTTAAATTCCACTCAATTCATGTTAGTTGAAGACATTCCTAATCCTTCACCTTCCTTTAATGTATCATTTATTAAAATACTGTTATGCTTAAAACAATTCTTTATTCTCTTCTCTCTGAGGCAGTTCTAAAGCTTAAATGTAGTCTTAAAACAAAATCCAAATGCTTGGCGACTTTACTTGGCGACATAACTCTATCATTTGATAATTTCTTTGTGCAATTTTGGTATTATTTGGCGATTTATGTTTCATTTGGAGACATTACTTCAGTTTAAAAAATTCATTCTATTATATTTTGATAACATGTTTATCAAAATATTGCAGAATACATACAATCATCTTAAATAAATATTATAGAATATATGCAATCATCATATATCAGTAGAATATATACGAATATAGAAATAGGAGGGACTTCGACAGTTCGATAACAATATCCGAACGATAACATTAGCCGCAATCACATGAAACAACAGTGTAAATTCTAAAGACAGCAGCGGTCAAAGCTACGATAATGCAGCAAATATGTCTAGTCAATACAAATGTCTGCAACCCAGAATTAAACCGTATAATGAAACAGTGCATTCATTATATGCCTTGCGCAGCACATCCTCTTCATTGAATTGAAAATATCCCTCCTCAATGCTCCCTGCAAGCTACATTACATTATAATTTGGTGAAACTTTTTGTATACTTTTTTCCTGCGTTGCCCACTGGGAGAATACTTTGGAATCTAAATCTGTCGTGGATAAGCTATATTTCACTGTTAAAAAGTTATATAATAATAATCGGTGATCATGTTACTGCAAATGTTACAAAAGCATTCCGAAATGGATACAGTGAACAGACAAAGTATCTTGCTTCATTGAATTAAATCCCAGAATGTTTCCATTCAAGCCGAAGCAAGACACATTGAGGAAAGAACATTTTTTAAAACATCTGAGTTTGTTTTAAGACATATCTGGAGCACATTAATGACAGAAATGAACGCATCCATCAAATACGTACAAAATCCTACTTATAATTTAATGACTTGTATGAGTTTTTAACAAAATTTATAGCAATACCTCTATGATTTAAGGAGGAAATATAGCGAAACTGAAAATGAAGCATTAGCAATACTTAACACCACATATTGCGCTAATACTTTGTAAAGATTTATTTATTTATTTTGACTGATAGTTATTTTGAGTTAGAGCGACTTTCTGTCGTTCTCCTTTTCACCTACGCTTTTCAAGCCAGAATGTAAATTAGGTAGCGCGCTTTCATTCAGATTAAGAGACTAAGAAGTGCTATTTAAACTAAGGTTTTGCAAGTTGATTTTAGAGCGTTTTCTGTCTGGTTAAGGCCACGCTGTAACCGTGACTTAATAGCGATTTGATTCGCGGTGTTAAGTGCTTCTAGCCATTAGACTTGCCTCGCCAGCTTCTACGAGCCAAATCCTTCCTGCTCTTTTACATTATCCTGTGAACCGTTAGGTTAGTCTAATTACATTTTATTTTAAGTCCAACATTACTCTTAAGTTAAGCCAGAAGTGTTGGCTTATGTAAACGCAGGTGGGGTCATCTTGTGAACTCTTTGTTATTGAATAAAAGGGCTATTTACACCTTTATTCTGATTTTGTCTGCCTATTGGTTGAAGAGAACGAGAATAATACCTCTACATTCTTTCGAGAGCTCGTTTAGTTTAAGTTAGCTAAGAATACGAGACTCTGTAACTTAAGAAAGACCTATGAAAGAGAAACTATTTTTTTTCTTTGATAAATACCAAAAAACGAATATATGTCTAAGTAACCAGCAGATTCAAAATTTATTGCAAAATTTGTACGAAATGCATAAAACTTAAAAGTTTCTTTAATTTGAATAGCCAGATATTTTATGTTTGGAAACTGTACTGTCACCTCTCTCTTTCCGTTTTCTCGCCAGAATACAAATGAATTCGCGTGTGTTTAAAGTGAGGTTTTGAGATCGTTTAATTTGAAAGTGTTTTGAAGGTTTGAAGGCCACGTTTTTTAAGATCAGAGTTCCTGTCTTTGGCCTTGCATTATACTTGCCGATGGTTGAATTCATGCCGCTGAAGTTTCTGAGCCAACTCTGAGTAGCCTTTGGCTATTACTTATTTAATTTAGCTTTACATCTGAATTTCTACGTTGAGTTATCCACATAAATGATGGCAGGTTTGTAAGGACCAGCAGTGATTTTCGATCATTTTATTTAGTTTAAATAAAGAGTCTTTTACACCCTTTTCAAGTTTCTGTTCATATTTCAGCCTTAGCAATAAGTCGTTTAACGTCAACCAAAAGGTAGCTCACAAGTTACAATAGTGAATGACTTTAACCCTTATAACGTCAAGAAATTAGCAAAATATTTCAAGTACATTTTACAGAATTTGAAAATTGAAAATATATGGGGTTATTGCAAGTAAAGAAAGTGTATACTTCAGTGGTATTGAAGCTGAAGAAGTAGACCATGAGCTGATACTAGTTTAGTGACAAAGAGTAAAAATTCCAAAGCTTGAAAGATATGCAGTAGTTCATGAAAAATAGCAGCATGCATATACTTTTAATACTGAGATATCATTTAGAATTTGCTTAAATGTACCTGGAAGAAAAGAGATTTCCGTTGTTTTAAAACTGAAGAGAAACATGCTAGGGTAAAATTTAAGATTAGGCAAAAAAGCAATTTTAATTTCTTGTGGGTTTTGAATAAAACTATATCGATTTTGAGACACACTGGACAAAAATGCTTTTTGCTCCTAAAGCAGAGGGTGTGGTCGAGTTTGAAATATTCAAAATTTACGTCAAACTAACGTTTCTTTTTTTGCCTTGCATTGTAATAGAAATGCTACGCTCTTTGGAAATTCCCACCTATAAAAGAAATATTGTCTAATGACAAGATTGTGAAGACATTATTGATCGATTTCTTAAAATGAAATTCTATATAATAAAAATAAATTTTTTTAAAAGCTGGTTAATGACTATATATAATACATATTATACATTTATATATCATATACATATTATACAACTTTCCTTTTATGCCAGAAACTATGTTATTATATAGTTGTTATTGACTAGTATTTAAATGCTCGGTTATTAAAAAAATTCCACGTAAGTTATATTAAGATTTCATTTCAAGCAATTTATATAAATCTGAGGGTAATTTAAGTTTTTTCTAGAGCCCACTAGGGATCCGTCACTAATTCAAAGTAACATCTGTTTGTATAGAATTCAGATTAATGATGCAGATTAAACAAAAATTTCGCATTCATTTGAAGTATCTACAAAATATGGAGAATGTATTTTATGATGTTATAATTGATATAAATATTTGTGTTTGCTTGTTTGTAATTTCTTTCCTGTATGATAAAACAACAAATAAGCACATCCTTATAATTTTTTTAAGCTTTTACTTTTTCATTTTTTTATCTTTTATTTATTATTAGAAAATTTTACTTGTTATTCTATTTGTATGTGTTTAATTCTTCTATTATTTTATAGGATCTTTAATTCTGAGTCGATTAAATTGGAAGTTTAAAGATGGATCAGGTGGAGCCACATATGTGGGCAAATCAAAACTTTTAAACGGATCTTAGCGACAATATTTACTGTATTTTGAAATTTCTAACCAACATAATGACAGTCAGGAAATTTTCTAAAATCACTTTTTTTGAAACCATCGGAATGATTTTTCCAGAAGATTCCAGAAGTGCCTCTTCTACCACTTGAGAAACTGTAGAGCTACTAAGTTGAAACTTTAGTGAGTTACAAATTGTGGCTTCTGTGGTTATCGTCTGAGAATTGTTGTTTTTGACTCTCAACAATTTTACCATTGGCGATATTCCTAAAATGTTAAGGAGAATCTCGTTTTACTTCTGCGTTCTCTGTTAGTTACTTTTAACTGTTCATTTTGTCAGGAAGAATTGTTATTCTTCTCAAGTTATAATAAAGTTCTTAATTTTTCTCTGTTCAACTGGTTTGATTATTTGATGAGTTCTCTATCAACACGTGGCAACACTGATAACAGTCGTTAGAATCAAGCTTCGTTCAAACGGTGGTTTTAAAATTAAATGGTATAAGCCGAGCTTCGTTGCTAGGCAACCAGACCTTGTTACCTCAGAAAAACTGGTTTAAGGATTTTGTCTAAATGTTCTAACTTTTCAACTTTGCTTCGGTATAAATGCCAGCTACACGTTTACGCATGCGCAACTTTCCCTTCCCTGGTTGGCCGTGGCTTAAAATCTTCTAAACGGGTGTGAATAAACTTAATGACTTCTACGCCTTATACCACAAACTTTTATGACAACAAAACCATCGTGAACAAAGCCTTAAAGTAAACAAAGGTAATTTCTCCGCATAATCAGACCCAGTGCCTAATCCCGTAATTTTAAGTTATTCCGAGAAGTTTATTATTTCGTGTCTACCTCACAAATAAAGAGGACAGTAATACTAATCTTCATGTAATGAGAACGAATCACTAACTAATTACATCGTGACTTGCGTGTAAGAGTAAAATCAATTCGATCCTCTCGAGAACGTCTGATTCCTTTTTAATCTTCGTCTCGTTCAACAGAAGTTCTGGAAACGAAAGAGAAATCACGTTCTGTTTCACTGTATAATTAAGTTTGATTTCATTAACTGCTTTTCCAATCTCATACGGTTTACAGTCTTTTCATAACAATTTTCTTAATAACTAAAAGAATGTGGATTAAAAAAACTAAACTGTAAACTTGATAAAAATATTCTTTATAATTCAGACATATAAAAGACACTTTTTAATATTACACCATTAAAATGTCTAGGCACCTTTAATCGTCATTCTAGTATTATGTCATACTCATAGAAAATTTATATTGATCAAGGGAAGGGGGAAACTTGCTTCTAGGAGCATAGTTCCAAAACTATACATTCTTGCTAGGTGTACAAATAAAATACAAACATAATTAAAAGTTGTGGGGGATTTATATAATTTACTGAAAAGTTAGTTTTGTTAATTAGTTTAATTAGTTTAGCTTTTTTATCTTTGTCAGCTTAACTTCTATTTGTGCACACTGTAAATAACGTTTTAAGTTTATTTAGTTTTATTAGTTTAAATTAGTTTCCCTAAAACAAAATTTTTATTTTCAGCAATGCTAACTTTTTTAAACCAGGAATCAGGGATCCCCAAGCTTTTTGTACCTTACACCACAATCTAGAATATCTTTAACAAAAATATATCTTTTATCTCTTAGAATTTTGTACCTTAGAACACAATATAGAATATCAGTGAGGTAACGGGCATATTTATTCCTTCAAGGTATTTACAGGTTGGGATGGTTAATAACATACATCATCATTAGGCAATCAATTTTGGCCGCGGGTGAAAATCAACCAAAATGTGTGCAGTGTTAAGAAGACGTTCGGGATCAGTGGTTTAGAACAGTCTTTCTAAGAGAATAATAAGATTAATTTTATTGAGAAATACTTTAAATACAATGCGTTTCAAACTTTAAAGATGAAACATAAAATTCTAATTCTAATTCTGATGAAAAGAAGCATAAATGAATGAACTTTATTTTTCTCTTCGATATGAAATCATCGCTTTCCTGATGCTGAATTTGTGACGCCAGTTTACTCAACTCTGGCTTGTAGTTAGTTGTCGTAAGAAGAAAACAAGCACCTAAATTTTCGGTAGTTAAATTTTCGGCACCTAAATTTTCGGTAGTAATTTACTTGTTTTTACTTAAAATAAATTTCACGTGTGAAAAAATTTGCTGTCATTTATAAGTTGAATCGAATGCGGTCAAAATGGCAAGGCCAGATTTTTGGAATTATGGATTATGGATCGGCGTTGCCAAACTTATTGATTTCTCGTTGAAATTACGTTACAATTTCTATTTTTTAAAAATAAAAATGCATGTTCTTTACTGCAACTTTGTAAAAATGTTAATATTATACTTTTTGGTTTATTTTTACATCCTTGTACTAAGTAAAGGAAGTATTGTACTCAGGAAAAATTCCAGGCACGATATTTCAACGAAAATATCCATTTTGACTTCTATCGAATGCAATTTAACGATGTTTTTGCATAACATCCGTACGTAAGGACAGAATAAAGGACTCTTTTTCCACAAACGGATTGCAAAACTGATTTAAAATTGATTCACAAAAGATTTTTTCGTGACGTCTGTACATACGTACACTTACGTTATGTATGTATGTATCTCGCATAACTCCAAAACGAGTAACCTTAGAACGTTGAAATCTTGTATATAAGACTACTACAGCATGTAAATGTGTGTCTTACTTTTTGGTGCAATCGGCCGCACCAAAAGTATATATATATATATATATATCCCCTCTGTTACTCGGGTCAGTTAGGTCATTTTTTTATTCTTATACGTTGATATGTTGCGCATTTTTTGCTTTAAAAATGATTGAGTTATGTTATTCTTATCATCCGGTTAAGGTTTTTATACCTTTAGTAAAAATGCATGCAATAGTTGTAGAATTACTATTAATTTAAAAGTTGTTTCAGTGCGGCTATGCTTAATATTTTTACCATAGCAGCCATATTTGTTTACATTTGAAACTTAGCAAAATAGTGGATTTGTTGCCAATCTTGAGAAACTAAGCTTCGCAGCAACAAAGTAACGTCTTCTTTTATTATTGCGAATTAAATTAGGCTTAATCCATTTTGGAATTACCATCTAAGTTATTAAATTATCCCATATATTAACTCAGCATAGCGTCCACAACAAATTAAATCAGTGTCTTTTTGCAGAGTGAGACCAAAAGTAAACTTTAAGTTTTGTGCACCGAGAAATCTGTCTTCTTGCCCGCTGGCCGAGTTGCTTGCTTTTGTGTAGTAAATTTAATTGTAAAAATTGTTCTTTAAATTGTTTTAACTGAATTTATGTTTTATATTTTTCTATATTTTTAAATTTTTAATAAAGATAATTTGAGGTTTTATGTATTTTTGCCTTCTCGCGAAGTGAGAACTGAATTAATTGAATGAGATATATATCTCTAAGGAAATTGAAGGAAATAAGTTTAAATGAAATGCAGTATAAAGGACGTATAATTCAATATTTCGTATAAGGAAGTCATGTGGTGTACACATCAGATTTTTTATGTATTCTTCAAGTACTCGTTTCATATTTATGTTTTATAGTTTATTTTTACATATTACACTTTATTTTAGGAACTCAAGTGGCTCACTTTAAATTATGAAATAGGTCGCTCGATGAACCGCAGATTATAATTTGTCGTCGCCTGATATACGCATTAGACAAGGCAAAATTATTCCGAAAATATAGTTTTAAGATACAAATATTATTGATGGCATTTTTATGTAAAACAAATAATTACTAACCACTACTGACAAACGTTTATGAATTCTTTGGTTTGACCTTCGTTGATATAAAACTTTGTTAAAATATGATTTAGAGAGTCAGTGTACATTTGCCGTTGCATTCCATTGCTTCCATGATTAAGAGTGTATGATGATATCCCTGCTTGTAAACAATCTTCAAGATGCTCATCTGTAATGTCCCTATCACATATGTTTCCTTTATGAGGGACAGGACGTCGAAAGGGACAATTCTCAGAACCCGCACATTTCCAAGAAACCTATATAGCTAGGTTACCATTTTCACTTAAGACTTGAACGCCAAACAGTAATCGATTATCGCTCAGATTGAGATACATGATCCTTTAGAAGCAAAACTTTCGTCTGACTGGTTGAAGTTTACCCGGGACAGAGCTTCAGCCGAAACATTTTCGGCAAGGTTCCAAAAAATCCCGCATAGCCGGTACATTGTTTCCGTAGCTAGGCAGGACTTCGCTTCCAGCTGAGCTGTTTTTTCTAGGAATCCTCCCGTTTAAAGCAGTGCTACCAGAATCTCGTTTCTCAGAAGAGCCCCGTCTGGCAAGGACCTTCGCTAGATGTTACAACTTCTTTACTTACCTGTACACTGGTTTTATGATATTTCATTGTTAAAAACAATGATGCTAACATTTTTCCCTTTTAATGAATAACCGGTCAAAATGACAAACTAGCCGGTGTCAAACCGGGACAATCCCAATCAAAACCGGGACGTCTGGCAACAAAAGACATTTTTAAAAAATACGCTTATATTTCTCTAGTTAATTACTGAGTATAAAAAAATGTAAGTAACATTTTATAGTAAACTTTTTTTTTCATTTTATTATTGTGGCTACATAGCAGTGGGCACACGTAACGTTGGTGGGCGCAATGGTGTCCGTGGGCATATGGTTGGTAATCTCTCTGCTTTATAATACCTTTTAACATGATTTGTATATCCATTATTTCCATCCACGATTAGCAGCTTTTTTCATAAGTGGAACTTAATTTTTATTTTATTCGTCATCATTTGTATATCCATTATTTCCATCCACGATTAGCAGCTTTTTTCATAAGTGGAACTTAATTTTTATTTTATTCGTCATCTAAACAGACAAGTTATTAAATTAAATTTAATATTGTATGCAATCTCCTATTTTTAGGTAACGTAAACTAACGAGCTCCAAAAAGACTGTATGAGGAATTATCCTTAGGCCTTAGTACAACAGAAAAATCAGAGGAACGGTGTAAAGACCCCTTTATTCAATCACGTATAGCTCAGCAGATGGCCCTTACTTCGGCTTACATAAAGTCAACACTTCTGACTTAATTCAAATAGGTAACGTTGAACTTAAAATGTAATTAAACTAGCCCAACGGCTTACAGGATAATTTAACGCACAGAAAGGCTCTGACTCGTAGAAACCGGCGTAAACAAGCCTAATGGCTAGAAGCACTCAACGCCACAGAATCGAATCGCTAGTAATTCAAAATAACAACGTATCCTTGAAGGAGACATCACACACTTTAAACTCACCATCCAAAAGCTTCGCTTAAATAGCACTTCTCTCTATCTTAATTCGAAAACGCACGCGTTATCTGATTAGCACTCTGGGAGGAAAGCGTGGGTGCAAACGAGACTGAAAGGAAAGTTGATTTAACTAAAAATTACCTGTTAGTCAAAATAAATCCTTAATAAAATTTTTTATCCAACATTATTTGTCATTAAACTTTCTTTTATTTTTATTTTTGGGGGAGAATGGGGGACAGTTATATTAAATATCTTGAAAATAATACTTTTCTTTTACTTTCATTACTTAGAAGGAGACAATAATATTAAAATCATTTCCATATTTCAGCTGTAATCTTTCCATTAATTTTATTAGTTAAATCAGAACGTAAACAGAAACGGCGTTCTTGTTTTGCCTTTTTCATTCGACAGCTCTTGATTTTGCTCGATCTTGTTTATATTTAGTTTTCATTCGATTTGGGTTTTATTCTATTTTTATAATTTAAATTCTCTTAAATTTATATAATTATTCTTTTTAAATGTATTTTGAACATCTCATGAACAGAATTATAATAATAATTATAATATTATATTAGTTATAATTTTGTTTAAAATCCTAAAACCATTTGATCTGGATAATATATCTCATAACTTTTTTTCACTGTCTAAGACATTTTACGACAGAAGCTTACGAGAAGAAGTAGTTATATATTTAGAGTACAAGGTATTTCTCTCGCCTTCTTAGCATGCCTTCGTGATGTAATGTCAGCACACACGATAAAATTTGGCTTATTTTCATATAACTCCAGTAATTACAGTGGCGCCCGAATTAAAAACAATGGTGGTGAATGATGATTCTCCACCACAAGGATTTGGCGAATGGGTCTCCTAAACCCCAGTTGCCCTTTAAAAGGGGGGAGTATATAAGGTATTTCTCCCCCCTTCTTAGCATGCTTTCATGGTGTAATAATAAGCACACTCGGCCAGTATTCGAGAGGACCAAAGTTCGAGTCCCGGCGAGGTCATTGCTCATTTTCATGTCTCCTGCTTCAAAGAAATCCTAATGACTCTACAACAACCCAGTATAACAACTGAAATAAACACTGCATCACCTCGTATTAAAATATATATATGCATACACGTATTCCAAGTGCACTAAATAGTGTTCACTGAATGGCCGTCCAATCCGCTTAAAATATTTTGAATAAGGCTGCTGTCACACACCGCTGACCAGCAACTGTTTCAAACAATTTTTCTACCTGCTTTACCATTGAAAGAAAGACGTACGCCTTTTTTCTTTCTTTCGCAAACATTGTAAGTTGTACATTTTCAACGACCTATCAGAATCGAAGCCTCTATCATCAACCATTATTTGTATGGGAGAATCAGTTTCCCTTTGCATAATAAACCCAAAGGATACATGGTAATTGGTTGTTTTACATCATTTTATAAAAAGGAAGATGTTTACTAAAGCGTTGTTCCTTTAAAATGCTTTAAATGTGTGAAACGTCCTTAAGAATATATATAAATGATTTCAATAATCTAGAAATTTTATATAGTGCAAATTTGTCTTAAAACAGTTAAACTTCTTGACCTTTTTTCCTCAACTGTAATATCGATGTACATCTAGGACATTATATAGGAAACTTCATTCGAAATACGTATGTATATTACAGTTTATCTAAACGTAAAATTTTGCATTTATAAATGTTGATAACTATTTATAACGGCAAATCATTATTACTTCATTATCTGAAAAATTATCTGCAGCGTAATTAAAATTGTATCTTGCTGGATTTCTTCAGAAATACTGTTTCTGTCTTTAAAGCGGTTAGTTTAAATGTTAAAATGCAGCAAATTAAGCTGCAAGCAGAATTAAGCTTCGAGCATACTCTTAATGCCACTGTAAATGATCACGTGATTCATGACGTCACAGAAGAGGAAAGTACCAATCAGGCTGCTGGAATCGGAAGATAGATCTCATAATTAACCACTACAACCAACCCAACGAAAGCTCTGTACTTTGTGAGAACTTCTGCATTCACGGCTTCCCTTAAGAATGCTTTTATAAAAAAAGTGCAAGCGTCTGCCTTATATTTATCTCCAATAAGAACTGGAGATTTTATAACCTCAATTATGACTCCATCTATAAATTCAGTGATACTCTATATTTAATACTTTTGTAGTTTTTTAGGGAAATAGCCCGAATTTCGTTGGCCGGATAACAGCATCACACTTTTTATCTCGTGATATAAAAGGCGTTTCAACAATTGTGCTGCCTTTAATGTGCCCAATGAAATATTTCATTTCAAAATATTTTTACGTACTTACGGCAGATTAGTGTTCGACTGAAGAATGAAAACTAACGTTTTGCACTTTCTTTGCAGCACCGCTATATTTCAATGAAATTTGTAATCACTTTTTCACATATCTGCACACTAAAGGTGGCTAATGACACACTGAATTTCTTCTTTAAGTTCTTTCGATGTTAATCTTTTTAGAATTCTAAGAATTCAGATTTTTTTTTAGCTTAGAATAGCACTGTCATGCAAAATAGCGATGTTTTTCAACAAACGGCCTGGATGGAATGCGTGACGATTTAATGTCTGCTATCGAACCTGAGTTCTCGAATTTCTTTATCATTCTGAGAACTATGGTTTCATTAGGCCTACTTTCATGTCCAAAGATAGCAAGAAGCTTCCTAACAGCCTGTACAAAACACTCCATTTCTTGTAATGAGTTTCCACAATCAAAACTTGCAGCATTTTTCGTAAAGATCCGTGTCGGCTGAGCTGGCAACGAAGCTGCGAAATAAACTGACAGCGATAAAACACCCAAATCGAACTAGATATTCTTCAATCGAAACATTTACCTCTTTTGTTTGTTTGTTTAAATATTTACCATTTTCTAAAAATAAAGCATTTGAGGGGCATGCCTATATACCAAATCAGGAGCTTTTGTTGGACACCCTACATAAACGGCAAATGCCTCATACATCTCAACATCACCAGCATACATCAATGGTCTATTAAGCGTACTTTCATTTTAATGATAGTACATTCTTGAAAACACTATTTGCTAGCTGTAAATCATTTTATTGATTAAAAGACTTGACAAATTGTGTAGTTTTCACTCCATATCGTTATACATCTTATTTATTAATTTTTCCTTTAAGGTAACCAACCTCGTTCGAAAGGCTGATATCGACTAAAAAACTCACTTTTTTAGTCCAAAGGGGCTTTGTCCCTGAAGGACTATTGCTTTCATTTTGCGATTTTGCGTCGGAAACGTTAAAAGTCTGTATCACTTTTCAAACTGTTGCCACAAAATATTGCAGCCCTGTGTTATATTTAAAGAAATTAAATAATGAAGAATCTGCATAAATGTATGTATATTTCTCTAAATGTCATAAAATAACGGTACCTAGAACCATCCAATTTTGAATAACGTACATTTCCACCCAAATATGCGCGTCTGGAAGCAGCCCAAATTTGGAATTTGTTTTATAATCTATTTCATGTTTTGTAAACCTTTAACGAATTTTTGATGAACAAACTCATGCCATTTAAAAGCGAGGAATGGCAACACTCTACGGGAAAAAAACCTTTTTATCTAAAGCGCGGAACTGTGTGTCAGAAGTTCTAAAGATTTACTCATTTTAAAATTATTTTCAGATATTGTTCTTTAACTGAATTTTATGGTTTAAATGCGAAGAATGTGATATTTAATAAATAAAGGTTAAAAACAACACAAAACGTTAAAAAACGCCCCTTTGGACGTAATTTATTAATTCAAACGTAAAAAATTAATTCCAAATAAAATCTGAAAGGTTTCAGATTTTATTTTGAATTAATTTTTTTATTTAATATCTTTTAAGGCCACATTCTTAGCTATCAGAAACAGCTTTTCTTTCCTTGATATGTTGGTTAGAAGTAGAGATATACCAGTTTTTCTGAGATACGACAAACCGGAAGTAACTGTCTGCCACACAGCAAGTTAAAGTTTAAATGGCAAATTAAACGTGTAATTTCCACTTTTTTCTACGTTATTTATAAAGTAAATAGTTTTAAGCAGTTTGATATGTTTGGAGAATCTGGCAGTGTATTTTTATTTAATATTTTCTCTTTTTCGTTTGGCAACAACGTTTCAAACTTATTGTTTTGTTTACACTGAGCTTTCGATATTTCTGTTTCGTGTACAAATTTCCTGCGCCAATTTATTAGCTAAAAACGCATTTGTTGGGTTAAAAAGTTTAATGTTTGGTTCCACTATCAGTGTAATTCTATTTAATGATGGATTTTCTAGTTTTTTTAAAATATTTGAGTCACTTAAAATGACTCAAATACTGATTTTACAGTCCAAGGGTATAAGAATTTATATGTAACAAGAATTAACGATTCTCGAAGGCGTTCATCAAGCTTCGCCAAAATTCATAGGAAAATAAAGCCCTTCGAAAGCAAAAAAAATGATTGTTTTGTAAAAAATGAAGGGCCGATGTATAAGGCAGAACATTTTAAGTGAATATTTGTGTATAATATCATGTAACAGTAATCTCAAAACTTTAAACGTGATTTTTGATTAATTCTTTTTTTTATGATTTATGTTCTTGACAACCATAATAACTCTAGAAGTTCATCATAGAATCATTTGAAATTTTGCACACATGTTTTGTACATTATTATACATAATGTAGACAAAAAGTTAAAAACGTAACCCCATAGAATTTAAATTACAGTATTTTTCCTTCAATAACATATGTATTTTAAAAATATTTTTATATATGAAATACTTGGCATATATTATATGACACATTTGGCCATACATTGCTAGTTATTGTAGTTGAATGTATGCTTCTAGGTAGTATATATAAAATAAAGCCAAACATATATTTTTATCATCAGTATTTTCTTGTCAGTGATGGTTGATGTTTTTATTAATTTTGACCTAAAATTTTCAGTTTTTCGCATAAATTTCTCAAAATAATAATTTTTTATCACTTTTTTTATCAATGCAGTAATTATATTTAAGTTTGCGTACAATTCATTAAAAAATCACATAAATTCAAAAATATAACGAACATTTTAAAACACGCCCTTCGAAAGAGGTCGGTTACCAACTATACCTTAATTATTACTCAAATAATACAAATTAGTGCTTTAACAACAAAACGTAAGCGTAAAATTACTTTCTTATTATAAAAGTAATTTGAAAAGCTTCGATTTCTCTATATGTGAGATGTATATATAGAAATATTAAAATGTTAAAATAAGATGAGATAGGTTCTTAACATTCGAAAGAAAAATTCAAGTGCTAAAGTTTTAGAGCGCATTAAATATTCGAAAGTTTAATATGAAGCATAAAAAGACATTAAGATTTTAATGAAGCATAAATATATTCTGTGTGTCAACAATATGCAAAAAAACACCCAATATATTTCATCTTTAATTGTCCAAAATTAAAAATTGCAAAGGTACTTAAAAGGAATTAATTTTTTAAGCTGTTCTTCTCTTTCAGTTCACGTTTTCTTGAATCACATCACAATATGTAGAAATAAAATTTAGTTTAAGAGAAAACAAAAACATTAATGTTTAGGATGTATTAGTCGTCATGCATACCAAATAAATGAAGTGCAAGACTGTATTTGTACTTTGCCGATGCAGAATCAATTGCAGGCACAAGCAAGTAAGAAACCTGCTAGCATTTCTAGTAATTAAGAGCTAATCTAATCTCAAGTATTTCAGTATACACTTCTGTTTGAGTTAATTTCTGCATACTCCTTTTCAAGTAGAGAACTTTAAGAATATTTAAGTGATGTTAATTTCACAGCCTCGTGCGATAAGGGTTGCCAGGACAGCTTTCAAAATGTTTTGGAATTAAATTACTTTTAGAAGCATAAGTGGAAAGACTTGAAAATATGAATTATTAACTTTATGAAATTACAGTTACGCAAGTAGATCTAAAGTTTTTTAGCCAGACAAAATTTCTAAAAGAAATAAAGAAAATTCTTAGAGTATATTTTTCAATACAATCTCCTTGCACTCTTGATAACCTTTCGCATAGGTTAATGAGCATAGTTTAATTACCAACCGTGGAAAAGTAATTTATCCTGAAGACGTTGACTAATTTCTGTTTTCAAGTTATCATCCTCATCATTAAATCTCTTTCCGCAAAAGTCTGGTTTCAGTTTACAAAGTATATAATTACCACTTGAAGCTAAATGTGGCCTGTAAAGGGGATGATCAAGCTCCTTAAACACACTGGTTCTTCGGCAGCGACAGCAAAATGCTCAGAAGCATAGAGAAGAGTTGGACGATTGGCTTCAGAACTAATTCAAAGATCCACATCACTTTACTAAGCGAATGAACAACTGATTCCAGAAAACGCTCTTTTACAGTTCACGAAGAGCTCTTTCTGGAAGCGTGCCAACAAAACAGATTCGCTATTCGTTCACGAAATGATTGACTTTATTGAGCGAGTGAACGCTTGATTTGCCACAAGAAGAAAATAGAAACGGAAAAGTTCGATTTCCGTTTCAGGGAAGAAGAGAACATTTATTCTCTCACTTAGTTTAATTTTTATCATTTCCAACTTTTTGAAACTTTTTTTTATTCTAGAGTATTTTTGTTAGTTTTGTATAGAAGGAATTTTTAGGAGAACCTCAAAACTACAGTTGAAAAGAATCGGTTCAATGAAAGTTAGCGTTTTAT
>KK112890.1:662691-698245 GCA_000611955.2 Stegodyphus mimosarum
TATAGTAATCTGCATGTTTTAAGTTGCCCATAAATACGCTGGTTATCATTAATTAAGGAAAAATCACAAACATGACGATTACTCAAAAAGTTATATGTAGAATTTAATGAAACTCACCCACAATATGCAACACATAGTAAGGTATAAAATAACATAAAACGAAATTATGGTGTTACAAGAAATTAGCATATGTATAAAATGAACAAATCAGATGTGCCAGTATGAGATATGAAAATTTTCTTTAGTATTAAGTATGATCTCTCTTATAAGCAATGCAGCACATACAGCGATATGCGATGCTGTCTGTTATACGGTTTATCCGCTCCGTAAGAAGTGAGAGCCATTGATCTTGCAAAGCAGTTGTAAGAATGGGAAGGTTCTGAAAAGCAGGACTGAGAACAGCTATACGTCTTCCTAAAGCATCCCAAATATGCTCGATAGGATTCAGATACGGTGACAGGAGCTGGGCACTCCATGCGCTGAATTGTTTGCTGCTGAAGATAATCATCCACGACGCGAGCCGTGTTGTTGTCCTGTAGCAGGAAATTGTCACCTATTGCCCCGGCATAAGGGCGCACATAAGCATTAAAGATATCATCTCTAAGCATTCATGGTTCCACATGAAAAGCCATGGAGGTCTGTGCAACTACCCAAGGAGACACCATCCCAAACACAGACACTTCCTCCTCCGTATGCATCTATCTCACGGATGTCTAAGCCTTCTACACAAGGTTAACAATAACACCAGCCTTCCGGTGGTTGCAACAAGGGAGGATCTGAGTTGAGCTGCGGTTGCATTCTTTCGTGCGCGTAACAACAAATATCAGTCATCGGCGCTCGTCGTAGCTGTTGGCCATCCTTGGCTGAACCTTCTGGATGCTAATCTGTGGTTAGAAATTGTTACCAAAGTCACAGAAGGACTCACATTTAGCCATCTGGCCACTTATATCTGACTTTGTCCTTGCTCTAATCTGCCCAATAACTCTTTATCGCAGTTCTTCGGGCAAAGGATGCCTGGAGGACATTGCTCATCGCAGATGACGCATTGTGACTGCAAAGCCACTAATTTGCATACCACAGTTTTACTCAATTATTTGACAGCATATTCAAATTTTACACAAATTAAAGGTTGGCTTAGTTTTAAAAAAGTTATCGCTATTCTTATGATTATTTTCTTATTTTTTGGAAACTACTGTAATTGCTTATTTTTGCATTATTTTCAAATATTAAAGATCTTCTGCGAAAAGCATTTTCATACATTAATAAAAAACTTTTATTACCAACAATAAAAACCATTCTTCATGGCTCTGAAGCTACGGTTGTTTACTATGTTTACCTTCACATGGCTCTTTCATGCTTCATTGGCAGACGATTTTGAATTATCATGTCTTCGTTTTTTACTCTCCAAATCTTAAAACGACCCCTGTATTAGAACACATTAAACTCGCATTCTTCAATAAAAAAAGATGCATCATCTAGAAATTTAAATTCTTTTAATTTTTCTTTTAAAAGATCTATTCTTTTAAATTTTTCAAAAAATGGCATCGATTAGTTTATTTATTGGTAATCTGAAATGATGTCCAACAGATTTCAAACACCAGTAGAATTATCTTCCCATCTGATAATCCGTGACACATTCTTGGAGCGCTTATTTTAAACTGGCTTGCACAATTTACAAAAATATGTATGGTTATTTGGTATGCCCTATTCCTTAATGCTCATCATTCTTGGTGACTCAGTGCATGTGCGATCTACATGCACCATCTTAGTATACTGTTTGGTAACCCCTCTGACAGTCCATCTCGGAGTGGTGGAGGGGCGGCAACATTCCCTGGACGAGGAGCTACAAGCCCAGGCATGAGCAATAACTTGGTCGTACGTCTTACCATCACACTCACAAAGCAATACTCGGTATTGGGTACTACTCTGTCCTGGTTGCCAATTAGGGTCGTCCTGTCGGAGCAGGTAAGCGTGAGTTTTACAGCCGGTGATAGGGCTTCTGATATCTTTGGTCCGGATAATTCCAAGCCTATGTTCTATTTGGCAAACACGTTTCCAATTTCTCTGATAATAGGTATTGAGAAAGTGTGCATTAATGAACACTTTGCCTTGACCGAAGGAACACAGTGTGCCAATAACCAAAAGTATACAATAGATTATTGTGAAAGTTTCTGTATATTCTCAACTATAGTTTTGGCACAGAAAACTTGCAGTTAGTAACTTTTGTTCTTCAGTGACTTTTTACAAGTACATAATTAACGTGTTCATCAAAACTTACATTACATTCACAAACAGATCAGTGTCTCTTTCGGTTCCCCAGCTTCTATTTCGTTCGAGCTTGGAATACTGAATCTTTCTTAAGCCATCGTTTCATTTCATACCAGTCATTCTAGTTTTGTCCGACATTATAATGAAAATGAGCCATTAGAGATAATTTACATTGCTGAACATTTGTTGACTACATGTTGTTGTTGTTTAAAATCCCCTTAGGGCAGGAAAGCCTATACCAAGTCCAAGAGACCTTGCCGTACAAGTAAATCGCTGATGCCGTCCTGCTCAGCCAACAGCTGTCTCAGGGAGACGCCTATACGATCCAGTAGGTGAGCGGGAGAGGCAGGGAGGAAACAGGCACACGAGGGGAAGGTCTTATCTCCCTCTTTGAATTTCATGCATCGAAGATGCCCACGTCTGAATCTGGCCATGGCCGTTTGGATAGGCCTACATCTTTTACTCAGAAGTGACAGGCCTTATTGTAGAGTCATTAGGTTATTGAGAAGCAGGAAAGGTGAAAAATGAGCAACGCCTTCGCCGGGAATCGAACCACGGACCTCTCGGTTACGCGTCGAACGTGCTGACTACTACACCACGAAGGCATGAGAAGAAGGCGGAAAAAATACCTTATATACTCCCCCTTTTAAAGGGCGACTGGAGATTAGGGGCCCCAATCGCCAAATCGTGGCGGTGGAGAATCATCATCCACCACCTTTTAGTTTGGGCATGAGTTGTAGAGTCATTAGGATTTTTGGAAGCAGGAGATTTTTAGAAAAACGAGCAATGCCCTCACAGGGACTCGAACCATGAACCTCTTGAATACGCATGGAAAGTGCTGACCACTACACCACGAAGGCATGCGAAGAAGGCGGGAGAAATACCTTATAATATCCTAAATTGTCATTACTCGTTTTGCTCCGCAAAATATACATCGAGATTCATCCATAAATATATTTCCATTTAAAAACTAAAATAAGTAATGTAAATTTTTGCTAACAGGTCTCTTAACTTTCACGCATTATTCTTCGTTAATTACTTTTTTTCTGAAAACAACTGCATTTATTTCATTAATTACGCTGAAAGTTCTTTCAAAATAATATCAGCAAACAAAGAAAATCAATAAAACTTTCTTAAGAAATAAATTTTCTGCGAAAATAGAAATAGCTGACCCTTTAACATTAAATATATAATCTCCCACTGTTCCACTGAATCCATACGCCCACGAGTTGCTTACACTCGTGCAAACTTTACAGAGATATATTGATATTTCAATTAAAATGATTTCAGCTTCTTTCTGAAGACTTTCGTTAAATCGATATACTTTCTTTTGTTCTCTCTGCTAAAAGGAGAAAAGAAAAATAAAACTGTTTTTCATTTAAATTGAATTTTTCTCCTAGCCTTTGGGTAAAAGTTATTTATTGCTCTTGTGTTATTAAGCGATGTAATTTCCAAGCACAATTTCTATTAAATTTTGTTTGAAATAAGAGCTTTGCAACACAATCTTCGCGCACCTGCTCTTATTTGGATTTAAGAAAGATATTTTCCGACAGATCCTATTTTACGACTTTCGTCTCTTACGTTTAGCGATAGATGTTATTTATTGGTTTGATGGCACGCAACTGCAGACGACATATTAAGAACTTTTCTGAACGTTGTAAAGCTCTGTGAAGCTATAAAAACGTTTTTATTTGTTCGCCAGAAATTGGATATTTTAATCTTTTATGAGACCAAGAAATAAACATATTTCATGTGAATTTATCTATGCACCTATGCTAATGCCATCCGTTTAATGTTTAAGGTAATGTACCAGTACTCACAATTACTGAATTTCAAACTTGGACGTAGGTATGAACTTCTTTTCGAATACTGAAATAAATCACTTCATTATTTCATAAGATTTTAATATATGGAACAATTCCATTCATCAAGATCATGCAGTAGATATCGCCACTAAATCTACTACTTTTCAAATGGCGCGTTTCAAATTAGCGTAGCATAGAAAATACCATAATAGAACTCCATCATAACTATATCCGTGTTAACTCAGAGGAAAGACAAAAATACATAATAACTCAAAACATCTTTATTAAAAATTGTAAAATGCAGAAAAACATAAAACAACAGTTAAGACAGTTAAACAAAATTTACAATTTATAGTTTCTACGCAAAAACAAGCAACTCGGCCAGCGGGCAGGAAGACAGATTTTTCGGTGCGCCAAACTGAAAGTTTACTTTTGGTCTCATTCGGCAAAAAGTCACTGAAATTCTTGCACCAGCTGACTTAATTCACTATTCGACTTAAGAGTTTCAAATTCAAACAAATGCCGGCCTCTTTAGGCTTAGCGACACGTAAAATTTTAAACTGTTGATAATTCTACAACTACTGCATGCAGATTAACTAAAGCACAAACAGGAGAAACACGCTGTTCTTTCGCCAACAACTCTGAAGAATTTCTCTTAATTAGAAACAAATCACATACTACCACAGCAAACAGCAATATTATTTTACTTTAATTCCTTTATTGCTCTCGTTAGATTCAAATTCTACAACTATTGTATGAAGATTAACTAAAGCATAAACAGGAGAAACACACTGTTCTTTCGTCAACAGCTCTGAAGAATTTCCATTAATTAAAAACAAATCACATACTACCACAGCAAACAGCAACATTATTTTCCTTTAACTGTTTTATGTTTTCCTTTAATTCCTTTATTGCTCTCGTTAGATTCATACTCATTACAAGAACTGCAGTTAATTACATAGTGTATTAGAAAAATGGGAGCCACAGTCCTTTTTTTCCTTATATATTGATCCTAGGCTGTACTTTCAATTACGTCCTCAACACAAGCTACGAAAGAGAAATTTATGAAATAATTTCATTACGTGTACGGGAGAAAAGGAATTTGTAAATAAAAAGCCTAAATTTCATATGATCAATATAAAGCAAATCATTATGATTACTGAGTTTAAAACAAAACTTTTCAAATCTTCGTAAGTTTTGCGGAGATATTCAAGAACAAAGTTATTGACTTAAATGTTTCTTCATTGAGCCCAAATCTGTCTGGGAAGGGGAAAGAAATTGCTACTTTGGCGAATAATGTTTTTCCCCCTCCTTTCCTAGAATAGCATTTGATATTAAACTGCTACTAACTTCTCGAAAATATTGACTGAAATTACCTACATGAATTCTGAACTTACAAACATGAATCATTTTAACTTTGATTCAATTAAGTTAGATGAATATTTTACAAACTAGAACGTTAAATCACCAAGAACCATACGGAAACTAAAATTTGAAATTTACAGACACTTTCTACATGCGGCTGGGCTCACAAACGCTCGAATGATAGAGTCGCTGAATACTGGTAATTTGTCTCGGATTCGGGTTCAAGTTCCGACCAACGGATTAGCTGCATGGCCATTTTCGTTGATTTTCTTATGCACAACGTGGATAACAGCCAGTTTGCCTTAGAAAGTTCTTCGCGAAGGCATCCGTCTCCTTAGGCAGAAAGCCGTAGCGTGCTTTGCCGTAATCAAATAAGACCACCATATTTTAAAAAACAGAATCAGAATTTTTGGATATAGAAATTTGTTCTCCCACGGAAAGAGGCAGGAAGTAAAAAACTCGCATTTTGCGTAGGAAAAAGTGTGAAAACCTAAAGAAACAAAGACAGGGAAAATAAATACCATTGTAATTGCATGTATGTAGTCAATATTAAGAAAATAAAGCCTATAATTCTTTACTAGTTACTGAAAATTTTTAACTAGTTTGATTTTAGAAAATACTGACATTACATTTACCTTGATAAAAGAAATGGTATCCATTACAAAGCCTGAAATTTATTAAGCTACTTTTATCTCTTTTTTGACAAGAAATATAAGAATTTTGAAGCAAGAGTAGACAGTTTACAACTATTTTTCATTTCGTTTCTAAATATAAATGCTATATTAGGTAAGGCAAAAAACCTCATAAATCTGAAAAAATAAAATGTAGATATATCGGAGCATAATACAAATTCTTTTTCTTCATCCATTCACAGAGCTCTGGCATAAAATGCTTAAAAATGTCATTCTTAAAATATTTCTCCTTCAAAGTGAACAGGTTTTCAGGGCTATAAGCACAGCTTTTGGTCATAATTGGTTTTTAGTTTTATCATACACCAGTATTTATTTTCCCTGTCTTTGTTTCTTTGGGTTTTCACACTTTTTTCTACGTACGCACAATGCCGTGTGTTTTTACTTCCTGTCTCTCTCCATGGGAGAACAAATCTCTGTATCCAAAAATTCTGATTTACTCATTGAACATTCTTAACGTATTTATTCACTAACATTGAAGGAATAACCCCATTGTCCTATGCGTGTTCTTGCAGTATAAATTGCGAGATCCGTGCTTTGATTCCCAACGAGAACATAGTTGATTTTTCATGCTTCTTGCTTCAAAAATCCGTTTAAATTCTACAAAATAATTATCCTTAGAAAATATTATCATTTCACGTGCGCCGTTATATCTATCGTATACAATAACCTTTTTTAAACACAACAATATAGAACTAAAAGTATCTGATGGTGATTCCACATGACTTCTTTGTACGGCCTATTAAATTATACGCATTTTTACGGCATTTTATTTAAACTCATTTCCTCGATTTTCATTACAGACATATTTTTCCTTTGATTAATTCAGTTCTCACTCAGTGGTAAGACAAAAATACATAAAAACTCACAACATCTTTATTGAAAATTGTAAAATACAAAAAATTATAAAATATTAAAAACAGTTAAAAACAGTCAAAAAAACAATTTTAATTAGATTTTCTACGCAAAAACGAGCAATTCGGCCAGCGGACAAAAAGATAAATGTTTCGGTGCACAAAATTGAAAGTCAACATTCGGTCCCACTCGGCAAAAATGCACTGAAGTTGGCTCACCGACTGACTTGATTCATTATTCTACTAAGAGTTTCAAATGTAAATAAATGGCAGCCTCGCTAGGCTTAGCGACACTTAAACTTCTAAATTGTTGGTGGTTCTATAAAAGTTGCATGCATATTACCTAAAGGCATAAAAACCTTAAACGGAACATAAGAACAACATAATTAGTAAACAAAATTCACAATTTATTAAGTATATTGCGGTCGATTGCAACGAAAACAGAAGGTGCAGAACTACATGTTATAGCAGCCTCAAAAATAAAATTTCAACGTTCTGAGGCTATCCGTTTTTGAGTTATACGAAATACATATTGTTACGGATTTTGTATTTATTTAGCTGTTTTTAGTAGAGCTGCAATTAAAATTGTTTTACATCCCCGCGCAATGCAGCACGAGACTTATTTGAAGAGAAAGCTACCCCGAAAATGTAAAAATATAGGAGCACGTGCATTTAATAAATAGATATCTCGTAATTGCTTTTCCTATCCAAAAAAATCGAGAAAATAACAGAATGTTCTAGTGCACGATTAAAAAGCTTATAAAAGCTGGAGGAAAATATCTCAATTCAATAGCTGCTTTAAGCGAACTGTTGTTGTTTACTTAGTGCTGTTATTGTTTGTAGCGAATTCGCGGTGAGATCGAATTAGCTTTCTTTGTTTTGAATTGAGTTCTGTTTAACGTTTTAGTAGTTCAAAATATAACTACTGTGAGATATTGTGATATTGTACGAATATCTCTGAGGAAATATTTCAGCATTTTCTTTTATTTCTTGTAAAAAGAATAAATTTTATTAACTTTTTCACGACTTGTGCATTCAATTTATTACGAACCCGTACGCACGCAACAATATAGACGTACATACGTACGTAAAGACGTCACGAAAAAAACCCCTTCTGAATCCATTTTAAATCCATTCTACAATCCGTTTTGGAATAAAGAGTTCTTTATTCTGTCCGCACATACAGAAGTAACGCAAAAACATCGTTCAAACGGATTCGAGAGTGGTCAGAATGGATATTTTCGTTGAAACGTGATATCCCAAATTTTTCGTGATTACAATGCTTTTTTTACTTCGCACAAGGAAGTAAAGACAAAAAAGAAACTAAGATGTTAACAAAGTTCTACGTTTCTTAATTAGAACATGCAACATTTTAAATAATTACTTGCCTGAAAATATAAAAATTAATTCACTAGTTTTAAGAAAGAGCTAACAACTTCCGTTTGAGTCTTACATATTTAATAGCTTAGCTTTTAAGGGACATTTTTATTTTAATAATCCGTGATTAAAAAATAGGAAATCAAACTCTGAATATAATTCATGAAGCGTAACTTCATACAGTTTTTCAGCTAAGTAAATATTCTTTTTTGTCACTCCGGATTAATTTCTTTTTCATTAATTACGAACCAAAAAAGATTCACTGCTACTAAATTTTTCGTGATGGACAATTTTTTTTAATCTGATTAAATAGCGGATATCCTTCGCTCACACCTACAGCTAAAAGCAGTAAGATGATGCAAATTAATTAAAGAATAAAAATATTTTTTTCTCTTTGAAATCAATCGCTATATCAAAGTTCTTCCGTGCTTTTTAGTTGTAATTAAAATTGTTAAAGCCAAGTTAATGCTTAACCAGTTTTCTTCGATGTTATATCAAGAATTTTCGTCCCAATTAGCATTAAATATGTAGCACACTGATCCTGTAAAATACAAGTTCATCAAAGATATGAAACTTTTTTAAACTAATTAAATCTTATTAGCTTGTAGAACGAACTTGTATAAGCCTGTTCATACATGTCAATCAAAGTTTTTAGAGTAATTAAAAATTATATTATGTTCCAAATATTGATCACCTAATAAAAAATTAGATATATATATACATGAAGTTTGAGAGAGAATACAAATATAATAAACGTTTGTAGTATAATTAAAGAATATATGATAATGCAAATATTGTATCATCTCCTTTTCCAAAAAAAAAATTTGAAAGCTTTCAGATTTTACATTACGCCCAAAGGTGCGTTTTTTTAACGTTTTGTGTGTTACCTTTATTAAGTGTCATGTTCTTCTGACTTAAGCCATAAAATTCAATTCAACAGCAGTATCGCAAAATAATTTTTAAATGAGCATATCTTTAGATTTTCCGATACACAGTCTCGCGCCCTGGAGATAATTTTTTTTTCAGTGTTGCCATTGCTTGCTTTGAAATCGTTGAGTTTGTTAATCAAAATTTCTTTAATGCCCGACAAAATATGAAATAGATAATAAAACAAATTCCAAATTAGGGCTTTCGGATGCCCATATTCGGTAGAGGATTACGTTATTCAAAATTGGATGGCTCTAGGTACCGTTATTTTATCACAATGCGAGAAGCATACATACATTTATGCAGATTCTTCATATTTAATTTCTTTAAATATAATACAGGGCTGTAATATTTGGTGGCAACAGTTTGAAAAATGAATCAACGCAGAAAGTGAATCGACACAAAATGCCAAAACCAAATTAATAGCCCTTCTGGGCTAACAAAAAAAGAAAAAAAGATGTATATGCATGAATAGATACAGAGAATACAAATATTTTAATAAAATGATATAATTTTATGTTCTATTTTGAATTAGCCTTCAAATTCAACCTGCTGTTGTCTCCGATAGAATCCGTAAAAGTCCTATTAAAGTATGAAAAAAAAAGCGTTAGGTGATAAATGGACGTAAGTTTAAACATAAGCCCTTTATATATCTAAATCTTCTTTTATTTGATGTCACACTGTAGAGTCATTAGGATATTTTTGAAGCAGAAGACATGAAAATTATTCTATGCCCCCGCCGGGACTCGACCCTGGACCTCTCAAATACGCGCCGAGTATGCTAACTATTACACTACGAAGTCATGCCGAAAGAAGGAAGAAAATACCCATTTTAAAGAGCGACTGGGAATTAGGGTACCCAATCGCCAAATCCTGGTGGTGAAGAATCATCATCCACCACCTTTGTTTTAGTTCGGGCGCGACTGTAGATTTATTAGGTATTTTTTTGAAGCAGGAGACATGCAAAATGCGCTATGGCCCCGCCGGGACTCGAACCTGGATCTTTCGAATACGCGCCGAGTGTGCTAACCATTACACCACGAAGGCATGCCAAAAGGAGGAAGAAAATACCTTATAATACGTCAACAAAAGAGAGAAGTCGATACCAAGTCGAACCATACTTATAGAAAATATGAGCTGTAGGCATCCGGATCCGAAGTGTTTGAGCGCATACCTAAAAATGTTAAGGCAGAGATACTCAAACTGTGGGGCGCGCCCCCTTAACCCTACGTGGAGGGCGCGAGCATATCGAAAAGTCGGAAATAAAGGATTATTTTAAAAATTATTAATTTACTGAAAGGAAGCAAAACAAAATACATTCTGACATAATAAAAAATAAAATACACATTTACACTGATACAAAATACTTATAAATGTATCAGGACTACAGAATATATTTGATAATTAATTTATCAATACTAAATTAAGGACAAGTGTCATAATTACTAGTGACTATCATAGGCTTGTCTTCCAGAGCAAAGTTATTCAAAGGAAGGTTTAATATTAGAAATTGACACTTTAAGTTCTATGTTTAACTGAGATCTATATTTTGCCTTCAGAGCAGCCACCGTTGAAAATTCGGTTTCACAAAGCAAGGATGTTTACAATGGTAATAGTATATGAAATGCTTTCGTTTTCAGCGCAGAAAATTCATCATCCACTCCTGCCAAAAATTCAAACAGTGATTTATTACTAAAATGCCTTTTGATTTCGCCACTTGATCTGAAATCTATGAAGATTTCTTCTTGGGCAGTTGAGCGCTCTTCTGGAGTGTTTTGAAATAAAATTCTAATCCACTCGCAACTTGCTATCAAGTTGTCGTCAGCAAGAAAATACTTTTTAAAATTCTTTGCCAGCATGACTAAATGATTTTCAATGGTTTCAAAAACAACTTTCATATACTGTTCTTCAGCCTTGTAAATTTATCCACATTTTCAATTATTTCTAGCTTTTTTTTTCTTTAAATTTCCGCTCCATAATTCTAATTTCCTAATGGGTGATTGAAGAAATAAATATTTAATTGAATTGAATTTTTTTTGCAATCTGTTTCAATTTAAAATATATCCGATATAGAAAAGGAAAATAACATAATACTGATGATTCTATTAACTTAAAAGTAACTTACTGAAAATACGCATTACTTAAAAGTAACATATAGAGAATTTAATACTTATCTTGATAATTTGCACGATTTATAATTAAGGTCGTATTGTAGCTTTAGCGTCAAAGTATATTATTACTGTATTCAATACATTGTTATTGTATGGGGGGGCGCAATGAAAACTGTTATTGAAAATTGGGTCGCAAATATTGAAAGTTTGAGAAGCACTGGGTTAAGGGTTTAGGGTATCTGAGGGAGAGAAGATTTTTGAGCGTGGGATGATGGAGCTAAGTTCTGATTTGGAGGGTGACAATTTTTTTAATGGCCAGGCGCTTTATTTAATAGCCATTAGTCTTGCGCCGCTATAATGGCCGGAAGTGGTGGCCATTTTATTATAGAAGCCCCTAGTAAGTGGCACCGTTGCCTCCTATTGAACAGACGAATAAATACAATATGCCTTCTCCGAGATTTGAAGCAGGACCCATCATTACGGCTGTCAGCGTCATTAACCACTATAACTTCTGGGCGGCCTTTGAGGGTGCCTTACGAAATGAAATCAGCTGCGTATATCAGTTTTTGCGTTTAGAAAATGAGGTTCCCTATGTTTAAACTTACGATATTCGATTTTCAGAAGTTTTCAAGTTTAGGTAAAGTGCGCAAGGCTTATTCTCGGCATGCGGGTAAGTATAGATTTTATGTTATTTTAGGAGTGTGTAATTTGTAAATATAACTGTAATTACAATTGTTTTAAATATTCAAAATTCTAGAATTGTAATTTTATTTTGTCGTAATTGACTATACATTCTATATCGAATCCTGATGCAGTAAGGTGTGTAAAGAAGTAATATCTAAGCGATAACAAAATTTTGAGAGTTTTGCTCACGACAACTGTGATGTCTATCGATTTGTGTTATTCTTCCTCGAAATGTTTATAAAGAATTTTTCGGACAGTGAAGGCCGTATTGTCTTTTTCTTAATCAGCAAAATAAGTTTTTCTTAATTTTTAAGTATTTTGAAAGTATTTTCTCTTCTTCATCTTTATAACGTATCTTCGTAGTGTATTTGGACGCACGTCCTGCTGGAAATCGAGAGCTTCGGGGTTCGAATCTCAGCTAGGGCATCGAACATTTTTCACGGTTCCTTCTCTAATGAAAAATCGAACGATTCAACAAATTTGTACCATATAATGTGTCATTTACTTTATCAAGCATTCAAAAAAAATCATCGTTCTTTATTTGAGTTACTCGGGATCGAAATGTATTTGTAAGTTATAAAGTATCTAAGGATCTGAAGATTTCCGGTTTTCGACAGAACCCTAATTTTTCAAGAAGGAAGTTTTCTCTTTGGCTTATTACTGAATAAGCAAAGGACGCCTACAATTTGAAGACAGATTTATGAATTCAGATTTTAAATTTCCGTATTAAAATTAGCGACCAGTTTCTGAATGCAATAATAGTTGAGTATTTAGTCATCTCTTCAGAATTCTGATAATGTTTACAGATTTCAAATAAAAACACTATCTAGCCATAATTGTCTAATAATTGGTTTATTACTCTAATACTGCTGCTTGTAATAACTAGTTTACAAGAATAAACTTTAGAAAAGTCGACTGTTATTCTGTTACATACATACCTTCTCACATTACTCTACAACTACCAAATAATCAGAGTTTCAATTTGGCAATGAATCTCAAGTGAAGTCATTACTAATCATAAAATCAAAGTAATAAAAACATAAATAAAGTAAAGGAAGAAAAAGCTGAAACCTTTCAGATTTTACATTGCGCCCAAAGGGGCGTTTTTTAATGTTTTGTTTGTTACCTTTATTTATTAAATATCATGTTCTCCGCACTTAACCATACAATTCAACTCAAAGAACTATCACAAAATGTTTAAAAGAGTATATCTTTAGAATTTCCGATACACAGTCTCGCGCGCTGGAGATGAGTATGGTTTTTTTTCGTACAGTGTTGCCATTGCTCACTTTGAAATTGTTGAGTTTGTTAACCAAAAATTGCTTAAAATTTTACAAAATATGAAATACATAATAAAACACATTCCAAATTTGTGCTTCCAAATGCCCATATTCGGGTGGAAATTTACGTTCTTCGATAGCTCTAGGTACCGTCGTTTTACTACAATGGGAGAAACATACATTTTGACAGATTCTTCATTATTTAATTTCTTTAAATATAATACAGGGCTGTAACATTGGTTAGTAACACTTTGAAAAGTAAACCGACATTTACCGTTTTCAATGCAAAATGCCAAAACGAAATTCTGGGTAACTTCCTTAGGGCTAATAATGTGTTTTTCAGAATCATAAACTAGCTCTGTAAGATTCAAATAATTATTCACAGAACGTTTTTTTTTCCAAGCGCACCAGCGATCGAGTGGTAAAATCGCTGAAACTTGGTAGTGCCGACCTAAGCTCCTGCATGGGTGTTTTTGTGTTTTTTTTTCCTATGTGTAATGTTTATACGAGCCAGTTTCCCTTAGAAAGTACTCCACAAAAGCATCCGTCCCCTTAGACAGGTAGCCCTAGTGTGCTTTGCCGTAGTAAACTAAACTAAAAAAAGCATAGTTTTAAGTCTGACATTTGTGTAAACGATAAAATTGTACAACCATTTTATTAAAACAGAGTTTTGTGAAAAGCAACCCAGATTAAAAATGCAGCTAAAGAAATTTTAATTGTATATGAACAAAAATAAATATATCTAGTCGTTTAATAATTAACTGCCACATAACTGGTTGCTATGTAGCATTCTTATATCCTATCACACTTCAGTGCACGACGACGTAGATGTTTTATTTTTAATATACAGAAATCATTGAAATTAAGGTCAGCTCAATACAGTTTAAGATTTTTTCAAATTCGTTGTAGAATTTCATTAAGAATGTTAGATTATAAATAATTCCCATGTTATTCTGCCTTTCATTAATAAGCTGTATTAATTTATTGTTTCTTTGCTATCTTATATAATGCAAGATGCACTCAAGTTTACCGTTTTATTCTATACAGTTTCCAGATCAATTTAAGAGTTCCATTAGCAGTGCTGAGCAAACCCAAATCATAATAGAAGATATAAAAAGGCTTCTAGGGGTTGAGCAAGTGAAATTAGGACTTAACTAATTTGATACCAGCAGTTAGATTGCATATACAGTGCTTATACTACTCGAAACGTGTTTACTAGATTTTGATCTCTATATAAAACCAAGAAGTACTTGGTTTCTTCGCAACAAGAACTTTATTAAAGTACAGTACAACTCCAACTATTCGAATCGCTTTCAAAATTTCAGAATTTTTCAGAATCAGCTGAAGAAAAGAAGGAGAAGGAGAAAAGGGAAAAGAAACTCAGAAAAAGGAAAGGGAATAGATAGGAGAAGATGAGGATGACGTGTCCCTCGAATTAAGAAACATTCTTTTGAAAATTCCTGGACATACAGAAGTTAGTGCTGAGGATGCAGCAGAATGGTTGGTGTTTGTTCATCAGACTCTGCGTTTCCAATTTTAAATGATGATGAACTCATTGAAAGTGTGAGAGAAGATAGCGTCGAGGAAGAAGATGACCTTAACGTCGAAGCTGAAGCAGACACGAGTCCATCAGCTAGTGAAAGCATTTGCTGGCTTTGAAACTGCGTTGAAGAGCATAGAGCGTCAGCCCGAGAGTGACCACATATAACTTCTCATTGTCAACGGATTCGCGACTTGGCTGCCGAAAACGGATGAAGACAGTCAAACAGCTTACTTTGACCGAGAGGCTTAGCGAGCAATAACTTTCAGCACTGGTAAGTATTGTACAGTACGCTATATAACATGTAAGTAAACGTGTTGCCTTTTCATTTTAACTAATTCAAACCTCTTTTTCTTTAAAAATAGTTTTTTCTCTCATTTTCAACATACAATACATACAGTAATTAATTAACGTATGCGTAAACGCTTTCTTCAGAAAAAATCCAATTATCCGAATTTTTGGTTATCCAAAAGAGGTCCGGTCACAATTGATTCGGATAATTGGAATTCTACTGTAGTATCACGGAGTTAAAAGTAAAATTAGAGAAGAGTATAGGCATAATGATGGTATAACTGCCAAATTTTTCTCGTAGTTTCACCTGCAAGTTGCTTGTTGATATAACTTTCCCAGCCACTGAATTGTTTTAACTCGAGTACCAGAAAAAATCTAAATAGCAGTTTAATTACATTTTGAAACAAACAAAATGAACTTCTACCAATTTTTCATCAAGAAATCAGCAAACCAAAAACAACTCGGAGCTTAACTCTCGCTCTCTAGTCTATCAATGAATTATTATAAACTACTGAAAGATTTCGCTCACTCCAAAGTTGAACAGCTTTGGGGACAAAGCTCCGAGAAATTTCTCCCTTAAATTAGTAAATCACGTAACTGCTAATTTATTAATAACTCGAGACAGATGAATAGTATAATAGCTTTATCGCTATGTCGCTTTATCTCTATTGTTCTCGGCTTCGCTTTGCCTATATACGCCTTTAAAAAAATTAAAGGCATAGATTGGGTTCTTTCATTCTATTAAATCATTTTTTTTCTTCAGAACAGCGGCGAAGTTGCAGTTACAGCTAAAATTATTCAATAACAAGTAATATAAAAAAAATTTTAAAGTTAATTCCTATTTACGTCAACAAAGAAAAACTTTAAAAATACAAAAAAACATTTTTTAATACAAAAAAAAAATTTTTAACTAAAAATTTAAAAAATGTTTAATATGTGAAAAAACTTTATTAACATTAAGTGTCGTCCACTTCAAGTTTAATAAATGTATTTGAACTTGAGTGGATGAATGAAAAATATTTTATTAACGATTGAAAATTTGAACAAGATATAGCGAGAGCTAATAGTAAGAATTTTGAAAGAAATAAAAAC
This sequence comes from Stegodyphus mimosarum, assembly GCA_000611955.2. Taxonomy (NCBI): domain Eukaryota; kingdom Metazoa; phylum Arthropoda; class Arachnida; order Araneae; family Eresidae; genus Stegodyphus; species Stegodyphus mimosarum. The sequence continues at coordinate 678,975 of KK112890.1, forward strand.
CTTCGTGTGATCTAGTCTTTTTAGCTATCATGAAAAGTAATTAAATATACTTAAGTGTTATTTAAACACAAAGATGGAAAGGGTGTAAAAGGCCCATTTATTCAAGACAATATTTTACAGACGGCACAGACTTATGTGCTAACAATCACCAACTACTTACGGTAAGAATTTAAATATAATACAAAACAGAAGATAATTCCTAAAAAATTTAAAAGCTTTCAGATTTTATATTACGGCCAAAAGAACTTTTTTTTTAATTTACAGACACATACGCGTTTCGACAGCACTTGGGCTAACTCTATCATTGTGCTAAAAATATTTATAAACAGCATATCTTTAGAATTTCGGATAGATAGTCTCGCGCACTGGAGATAAAAATGTTTTATTCTTTACAGTGTGGCCACTATTCGCTTTGAAATTGGTGAGTTTTGTTAATCAAAAATTCGTTAAAGTTTTATAAAACAGACAATAAACCAAATTCCAAATTTAGATACTTATTTTCAGGTACTTATATCAAAGTGTCCAAGCTCCACTAGAGAACTATGTTATTCAAAACTTGATGACTCAAAGTACCCTTGTTTTTCTCACAATGCGAGAAACATACGTACGTACATGTAGATTCATCATTATTTTGTTTCTTTAAATATAACATAGGGCGATAATATTTGCTGGCAGCAATTTAAAAAGTGATTCAGACATTTTAAGTGATTCAACCAAAATGTCATTTTGAGACTAATAGCCCTTCTGGGCTGAAGCCTATTTGGGCTAATAACACTAAATTTAAAGGTAGGATTAGTGCAACACTACACACAGCAGTTTAATCTAACAGGTTTACTAGTAGCCTACACCGTCAGGATAATAATTCGGCAGCAAGAATGCGAAGCCGATATTCAAGGTTAACATCTGGTACAAATAACAAGATGGGCTCAGAGTAGCGAAAACGCACTCTCACTAAACGTTCCGCTACATCAGTTTAAAGTTTAAATACATTTGTTTATCCTAGCTAATTTAAATCCTAACGAGAAAACGCGAGGGGAATAAGGGAAAACAGAAATGGCTAACAAATTAAAATAACTATTAGTAAAAGCAAATGAACACCATAAACAGAGACGCACAAAAGCTATTTAAATACTTTTATTCTTTAAATTTAATTTTAAAACCCCTTAGTTATTTATACTCTGGAATATTACCATCAGTCTTTAATATTACTCTGCACTGTGTCACCTTTCCTTCTTGCTTTGGAGAGAAGTTTCACAAGCTCCAGATGCTCTTCAGAACCTGTTAAATTTCTTCAGCTATTTGAAATATATGATGATAAAGAAGTAAAAATTTGAATTTTTTGGTTTCCGATGAAAACATCGTTAAAAAACAGTACAAAGAAAAACATGGCCCGACAAAGCACCGCTAGAGAAAAATAAAAAAGTCCGAAGTACTCACATATTATCATACTAGGGAAAATGCGGAAGCAAAACGACGCAGATTCAAAATTTTTTATGCAAAACTTTCAACTTAAAACAAATAGCTATAAAACGTCGCAGAGTTACTCAAGCTTGTACATTTAAGATGTTTAAAAATATCTATGAAAATGAGCTTGCTTTTATCATTATATTCCAAAACTGCGAAGTTTTATTTCTACTTTATTTTTTAGCTCTATATTTAGTACGTGATATTTTAAAACTGCGAAGTTTTGTCCTCCTCAGGCAATGTTTTCCTGAGATAACTTCGCTCAGAATGTTTTCCCCCAAATGCTTTTTGGAGGAAATAAAATTATTTATTCTGAACTCGATTCTCTTTATTAAACAACAGATATCAATTCTGTTACATTTAGCTTTAAAAAGTTCCCAGAATTCATTTGTTTGAGTCAATATGGCTACATAATTTTTTAACATTCACAAAGATGTTGTGAAATGTTGGAATTATTCCTTGAAGATAAAGAAGATTTTTTATCATTATTTGGTGATTCTTTAAAATGATTTTCCAGCCGGTTACGAAGTAGAAAGAATACAAAACACTAATTTAGAAGTCAAACAACAAAAATCAGCGTTATAATCAGCGTTACAGCGTTGCAAAGTCAGTCATTTGCACTTTGGCAGCTGAGGATGATGATTCAGTAAAACCATCGAAACTAGTCCTGATACAACGCTGATTTTTGTTGTTTGACTTCTAAATTAATATTTGTTTGGCGTGTTATTTAACCTTGAGTATAAAACAATTTCAAATCATTAATTTAAATATGTAATTGATATCAGGTACTTATAGGGACTACGGATTGCTATTATCCTATAATCAAACACATCTGTTTAATATGCAGATTATAATACATTAAATTATGTGCTTTATTTATAATATAAAGCTATTTACTGCATCATTTTTATTCCTAATCATCTTAAAATCTCATTCTTAATGTATTTTTATAATAATAAGCAGCTTTTTTTGTATTTTTAAATTATAAGGTACTTTTCCCTTCCTTTCCGCATGTATTCGTAATGTAACTGGAAGCATGCTCGATGCGTATTCGGGAGGTCCAGGGTTCGAATTCCGGCGATGGCACTGCGGATTTCTTCAGTTTCCTGACATCGAGAAAATTCTAAATTGTTCCACAGTGGCGCCCGAACTACAAGGTGGAGGACGATTATTTCTCACTGTAGTATTTTCTTACTCCTTTCTGTATGCCTTCGTAGTGTAACGTAGTGGAAGCATAGTCGGGAAGTACGCGGTTCGAATCTCGGCGAGGACAGTGAACATTTTTCACGTTCAAGCATCGATATAACCTAATTACTCTACAAAATCATTTTATATTTCTAATAATTTCAAAGCAATTATTTCGATACCTTTTTATACACAGTTTCAATTTCGATATCTTTCTTTATAGTCACTGCCTCATTTAGAAAATTCAAGCCAAACTTTCCATAGCTCAAGTTCATAATATTCATTTCAATAATGCAAATTAATAAAATGGCATCACTTCTGGGTGCTGAAAAATGTAGCTACAAAGTAAAATCTCCAACCATGGCAGTTTCTTAGAAAAGAACAAAAGTCGCGTTTCTTGCTGCATATTAGAAAGGTAATCTTTCACTAAAATTATTTTAGAGACAAACGGCCAAATGTATGAAAATGTTTGTTTGCGTGCTTTGAACAGCTAAAGCAAAAGGAAACGAAAGTCAAAAAATATTTTTAGAAAACCACTTTTCGCTAGAATCAATATTTCTTCCACACAGTAAACTATGTTATAAATTCTTCGCCTGTAACATTACTACCTGTCAAACAGGAAATTATTTGTAATTTATTTATTATTCTCAATCACAAACTCCCGTTTATGCAAATGTTTGCCAGCATAAATCGTTTTTAGCTTCGTTTCCATAGACCCCTGTATTTTGCCACATGTCACCAACAACACTGAAACGAATCTTAATTTTAAAAAAAAATTATGTGGAAACTATACAGCATTTTTGTACGCCCTATTAAATTATACACGTTTTTCTCTGCGGTTCATTTAAACTTATTTCCTCGAATTATACTAACTTGAATAACTGATCCCTCAAGGCAAGTTGAAAATGACATAAAAAACTGCAAATTTTGAAATTAAATTTCCCGGTTTAATTTTTGTCGCACGGGAGTCAAACTTCTTATAATTTTATTTTTTTCATAACAAGTATAAAACATTATCAGATATAAGTATAGGAACAGGGAAGACGAATTAGAAGTTATATGTCGCTATTTCTCGAAAATGATTTTTTTTAAATTTCGTATTGCCAAAACATGAATATTTTCGTCATTTAAAACACTACTGTAACTGGAAGTATACTAATACCAACGATTGTAAAAATAAAGGCCGAGTGAAGACTTTTAAGCGGGGTAAGAGAGTGGTAAAAGTACGTTTGGTATTCCGGATCGTATTAAAACAGGGAAGTGCACAATTAGATGTTATAGCAGCCCCACACACAAAATTTCAACGTCTACGGATAATCATTTTTGAGCTATGCGAGATACGTATAGCTCAAATACGTATAGTAGTACGAGATACGTATAGTAGTACATACAGACGACACGAAAAAATTCATTAGTCCATTTTAAAGGTTTTAAAATAAAGAGTCCTTTAGTCTGTACGTACGTTTAGACATCACTCAAAAATCGTCCGAACGGATTCGGGAATGGTCAAATGGATATTTCCGTTGAAATATGACACCCGAAATTTTTCGTGATTACAATAATTCCTCATACTTCGTACTAAAAAGAAAAAATACAACTTTATCAAATACGAATTTATTACATTTCCTTGAAAATTTTTAAAACTTACAGTAAGGAAGCAAGGATAAACTATAATTAAAGTAAGCTAACACTAATTACTTGCTCTTTCCATGAAGAAAATTTCATTTAAAAGGATTTTTTTCATTTTTAAATAGAAAAAAAATTGCCTTTCACATTCCATATATCATTACGCATAATCTTTATGTAGGATGGTAGTAATAAGGCTCTTAAGAACTACTTGAATAAGGTATATAATTAATGAGGAGGTTGAGAAGAGCAGGAATTTATTGACTGTATCTGCTCTAATCACTTGTTATTTTTATGTGGCTTAGGTACTCTTATGCGCGATTCCAGGAAATCAGAAAATATTTCGAGATTTTTCTTTAGGAAAAGAGGTTGAAATAGGCTAGAGTAGATGCGAAAATGAGACTTAATTATCACAGAAATCTACTAATAAATTTCAGCCCACAAAGTTCAATTTTGGAATAATTTTTTCATTTCAATAAATGCAAGAATAAGTTTCAATAAATGCAAGCGTTAGCTCGAAAAGTCAAGCCCAGGGTCATTTTTTTACGTGAGAAAAAAAATTATTTCTAAAACGTTTTATAAAATGAGTTTATTTCATGAGTCTTTTATTTAAAACTCTAAATGAAGTAAGGTGTTGTTAGGAGCAAGAGATTAAATATTTTCTATAAAAAATTCATATACAATTTTATATCACGAATAATAAAACTTTGGCGTTTTTGATAAATCTAAGAAGTTGATGGCTTATACGTTTAGCAATAATGAGGAGACTTCAATAGCAATAATGAGCAATAAATGACCCAGGGTCAAACTCAGGGTCATTTTTTACGTGGGAAAAAAATTATTTCTAAAACTTCTTATAAAATGAGTTTACTTTATGACTCTTATTTAAAACTCATAAAATAACAAATGAGCTAAAAGTAAGAAAAGTAATTTGATGGCCGCAAGAGATTAAAAATTTATATACAATTTTATATCGCGAATAATAAAAATTTGGCGTTTTTGATAAATCTAAGAAGTTAATGGCTTATACGTTTAGCAAAACTGAGGAGGCTTCAATGAGCAATAAATGACCCAGGGTCATTTTTTTACGTGGGAAAAAAATCATTTCTAAAACTTCTTATAAAATGAGCTTACTTTATGACTCTTTTATTTAAAACTCATAAAATAATAAATGAACTAAAAGTAAGAAAAGTAATTTGATGGCCGCAAGAGATTAAAAATTTTCTATAAAAAATTCATATATAATTTTATATCACGAATAATAAAACTTTGGCGTTTTTGATAAATCTAAGAAGTTAATGGCTTATACATTTAGCAATGCTATTCGATTATTAGGTTTTGTTATTTAAGTGCCCACGTTTTAATCATTCGTTATTTAGAACTGTAGATGAATTTTGTAGATGTAATGGGTGTAGATGAAGTTTTTAAAGAGAATTATAAATGCTTCCATTAAGCTTTTATTTAAAATTTATAAAATAATTAATGAACTAAAAAGTATAAAAATAATTTATCATATATTTTAATGGGAGCAAGAAATTAAATAATTCTCTTTAAAAATATTTATCTACAATTTTATATCACAAGTAACAAAAGCATTGATAAACGTATAAAATTAATGGTTCATACTTTTGACAATGCAATTCAATTCTTAAGTTTTTGTCATCTAGGCACCCAAGCTTTTATTATTCGTGATATGAAACTGTGGATGAATTTTACCAGACGTAATTGTAATGAATGTAGATGAATTTTCGGAAGAGAATTGTTTAATCTCTTTCTCCTATCAAATTATACGACTATTATTCTCCTACTTTCAGCTCATTAATCACTTTAAAAATTTTTAATAAAAGCTTATTTTATAAAAACTTTTTTTAATTTTTTTTATGTTCATCATTTTAGTCTCAGTTATCAATCGAATTATTAAACTGAAAAATAATTTTTGACCAATAAATAGTCACTCTTTTTCTTCCAATAATTGTTTATGTCAAATGATCGAAAACATTCAATGATTTTTGCCAAAAACAAAATCAGAAATTACATTAAGACCTCATATAAATTTCATTTAAAAGAGTTCTCTTCTATCTATCCGACGGTGCAAACAATAATATTCTAATATTTTTAATGTGTTCTTTAAATGAAGATATGTAAAAAAAACCACTTCCATACTTAATTTTTAAAAAAAAGTCTGAAATATTTCAGATTTTTATGTTACGCCTAAAAGGACATTTTTTCATTTACATATACATAAACGTTTCGAGAGCATCTGAGCTAACACCCCTTTGGGCTAAAAATATTTAAAAACAGAGCATATCCTTAGAATTTCTGATAGACAGTCTCCCGCGCTGGAGATAAAAATATTTTATACCGGACAGTGTGTTGCCATTGATGGCTTTGAAATCGTTGAGATTCTTAAAAATTCCTTAAAGTTTTCAAAATATGAAATAGACAGTAAAACAAATTCGAAATTCACGATTCATGCTTCCGAGTGTCCATATTCGAGTGGAGGATTGTGCTATTCAAAACTTGATGGCTCTAGATATCGTTGTTTTTACACAATGCGAGAAACATACACACATTCATGCAGATTTTTCACCATTTAATTTCTTTAAATGTAATACAGAGCGATAATATTTGGTGGCAACAATTTTGAAAGCGATTCAACGCTTTTTTTAGTGATTCGATAAATGCCGTTTCGAGACTAGTAGCCATTCTGGGCTAACGCCGCTTTAAGCTATAAAAAAAATTAAATCGAATTTTGAAAATATCCTTTCACCACACTCTATTGTTACGCATGAAACGGTTTTGTGTACAGCACGTTTCACTAATTTAAGATCAGATTTGAGAACTTTATTCTTCTCTATTAGATTCTTTAAATTTAACAATTTTCGCACCTTCCGGAAACGTTTGTTTCAGTGTCTTTGAAACTTTCAAATCTTTATAACAGATACGTTTTAGATGTTAGAATTTTAAACACTCATAAAAGAATATAATATTACGTACCCAATAAAATTAAAATGAAATGTTCAAAAAATATACATAAATGGAATGAAAAATGGAAAAATAAATGACGCGGTAGATTTCATTATGGCATAAATAACATAACCTTGAAACTATGTTTTCTAACAATACCGAAGGAGGAAGCTATAGTGTGTCCCATTGTAACATACTTCCAAAAAAAAAATTCTGAAAATCTCCCAATTAATATTTTTACCATTCTTCTTTTAAAAAATCTCACGTGTACACCCCACGACTTCCTTATACGGAATATTAAATTATAGGCATTTTTTCCTGCCTTTCACTTAAACTTATTTCCTCGAATTTCATTAGAGATATATTACTCATTCAATTAATTCAATTCTCATGTCGCGACAAGACAAAAATACATAAAAACTCAAAATATCTATATTAAAAATTGAAAAATGTAAAAAACCATAAAACACCAAATACAGTTAAAACAATTACAATTTTCTTACAATTAAAATTACAGTTTCTACGGAAAAACAAGCAGTTCGGCCAGTGCGCAATAAGGCAGATTTTCCGGTGCACAAAACTGAACGTTTACTTTTGGTCTCACTCGATAAAAAGACCCTAAAGGCGTAGAAGTTGACTTAATTTGTTGTGGACGCTATGCTAAGTCAATATATGGGATAATTTAATAAATTAAATTAAAATTCCAGAATGGATTTAATTCGCAATAATAAAAGAAGACGTTACTTTGTTGTTGCGAAGCTTAATGTTTCTAGATTGACAACAAATCCACTATTCTATTAAGTTTTAAATGTAAACAAATATGGTTGCTATGGTAAATAAGAATTAGGCTTAGACGCACTTAAACAGTTTTTAAATTGTTGATAATTCTGCAACTGTAACATGTAGGCATAAAATCTTTAAGCTGAAGATAAGAACAGCATAATTCAATCATTTTTAAAGCAAAAAAATGCACAATTGACAAACGTATATGAATAAAGAAACTGAGCTCACTGAGCCGACTAACGGAGTGGATATATATATATATATACTTTTATGTACTTATATATATATATATACTGGTTATAATAAATTAAGGAAAAATCACGATTACTGAAAATATTACATGTAGAGTTTTATGAAACTTACCCGCAATATACAACGCATAGTAAGGTATCAAATAACATAAAAAGGAAATACCAGACAATTATGGTGGTATAGAAATTAACACATATATAAAATGAAAAAAATCGAAGGTCTCGGTTTGCTATAGGAAAAGTACCTTCAATATGGAATAGGATCGCCTCTAGAAGCAATAGAGCACATACAGCGATATGTGATGCTTTCAGTTATGCGGTCTATCAGTTCCATAGGAAGCGAGATCCATTGCTCTTGCAAAGCAGTTGCAAGCACGGCAAGGGTCCGAGGGGGGTGGATTGAGAGCAGCTAGGCATCTAAATCTATCCCTAAGACATCTATCCCTAAAGTATCCCAAACGTGCTCCATAGGATTCAAGTCCGGGGATCGAGCTGGCCACTTCATGAGCAAAATTGTGTTCTGTTGAAGATAATCATCTACGATGCGAGCCCTGTTTGGTCTTGCATTGTCGTCCTCTAACATGAAAGCATCACCTATTGCCACGGCATATGGGCACACATAAGCATCAAGCATGTCATCTCTATAAACCTGAGCATTCACGGCTCCCCTTGGAAAGACGTGGAGGTCTGTGCGTCTACCCAAAGAGATGCCACCCCAAACACAGACACTGCCTCTTCCTTATGCATATCTTTCGGATGTTTGACGGATGATAACGGGTTCCAGGTTCTCTCCATATCAAATAACGGTCGTTTTCTAGACTAAACATGAACATCCGTAAAGAGAACAGCCCTCTATTGATCAGGCGTCCAGTGAATATGTTGTCGTGCCCACTTCAAACGGTCCCTCCTATGGCGTGACGTGAGCGGCACGCAAATGGCTGGTCGCCACGCATACAGACCACCTCCGTGAAGCCTTCTAAGCACAGTTGACGTTGACACCAACCTTTCGGTGGCTTCACCAAGGGAGGATCTAAGAAGAGTTTGAGTAGCGGTTTTATTCCTGCATGCACATAATGTCAAATATCAGTCATCGACGCTTGTCGTAGCAGTTGTCCGTCCTTGGATGAACCTCCTAGATGCCAAATCTGTGGTTTGAAATTGCCTCCAAAGTCTATGAACCACAGGAGGACTCAAATTTAGCCATCCGGCCACTTCTGTTTGACTTTGTCCTGCCTCTAGTCTCTCAATGGCTCTCAATCGTAGTTCTGCAGGCAAATGATGCCTGGATATCATTGTTACGAATTGGCTACCTCAGATTTCTGATTTCACGATCATAGTGAAATATGTGGGCTTGCTCTCAAACATAGACTTTTATGCTCTTCGCAGATGACGTATTCCAAATGCAGCGCCACTAATTTGCATATTGCAGTTTTACTCAGCTGCTCTTACTTGGCAACATATTCAAATTTCACACGGTTTGACTCATTTTTGAGAGCGTTATCGCTATTTTTGTGATTTTTCCTTAATTTCTGATAACCAGTGTATTTTTCTGATTGGTCTTACCAAATATCCCATTGCTGGTTTTCACTTGTACCGTTCTTGTAGCATCGTCTTTAGTGTTATAAATTTTTAAAGTTTTGTCCATGGCTCACATTAGTTTTTTGTTCTGTAGTTCTATGAGGACTGCGTTCCTAAGTTTTAGCTCTTGATATGAAACACTATGTAGTGCTTCAGCGATCGACTTTTGTCTTTTATTAGAAAAATGAATATTTTCGTTGAAATATGACACCGGAAATTTTTCGCGATTACAATACTTTCTTTTTACTTCGTACAAGGAAATAAAAAAGCCGAAGAATCTGTTTTATAACCTGTGAAATCTTAAGATTTTAGAACAGATACATCTTTAAATACTGAAACGTTAAGATCATAAAAGTGAAATAGTCGAAAAAATTCGAGCGATTTTTCGATTCGATTCGACAAAAAGCCATAAATAATGTTACAACTTTGATACAAGTTTTATTTAAAAGTTTGTTTTCACACTCTGCCTGATGGTGCAAACAGAGTTTTCAGTCTATTCGTTAAACGAAGATTTGTGCGAAAAATCGTTTAAAAATTAATTTTTTAAGAATTCTAAATCGAGTCTTGAAAGAATCGCTTCATTACTGTGCACTGTCATAAGCAAACAGTGTGTAAACGAAGTCTGAACTCGATAGCTTACCAGGAATGGGTTAAAAATCGAAGAGAAACTTCCAATCATAACAACAAGCACCATGAATAAACTAAATAAAAGCTTATTAAAAGATTCTGCAAGAGTTCAGATTTTACCGATCATCCAAAAGGACTCTGTTAAAATCAAAATTGCTGAAACAACCTTGTATTTCGCGTACATTTATTAAAAGACTCAATCGATTTCGAGGGCAGCTACAAGTCCCTCCTCATTAGGAGAACGAAATTTCTAGAAAGGGAAAGCAACCTCAGTAACCGTTTTTTATACCCTAGGGTAGTATCATGCACAAGGAGGCAACGCCATCTATTGGCAAAAATAATAACCAAAAATTATGTTAATAGAATTTTAAAAGCGTTAGGAAGGACTGGATTGGACTTAAAATCATTAAATTAACATGCTAAACCTTTGTGAATGTTTTTCGCGCACTCAAAGTATGTTCCTCAGAATCTTTGCTTACCAATGAACTTAATTATTTGAGAGCAGTTGCTATTGGCCGAGGATTTTCTCCCATGATCATTGATAAAGCCGTTAAAAAATTTTCAGATTCCCATCAAAAAAGACATTCTACTATTAGAAATAATGAAATAATATTAATGACCTTGTCGTGCTTCCATTTTATCCTTCTGTTAGTTATAAAATTGCACGAATTCTCCAGAAATTCAATTTTCAAATCAGTTTCTCCTCTACCAATAAAATTCACGGTTCGACTCTAAAAGATTGCGTTTCTGACTTTAATTCTTGGGGAATTTATAGTATATCGTGTCAGTGGGGCTTGAGCTATATTGGCCACACAAAAAGAGCATTAAAGTTTCGTATCAAGGAACATGAATCTTATGTCCGAAAGGGCGAAATTAACAAGTCTTCAATAGCCTATCATAGTTGGAAATTTAATCATAATTTTGACTTTGGATCTGCAAAAATTATCCAAAAAGCTCCTTCCGTTGGTGAATTAGATTTTCTTGAGGCTTTTCATATTCACAAAGATTTAGCATGTTTAGTGAATGATTTTAAGTCTAATCCAGTCCTTCCTAACGCTTTTAAAATTCTATTAACATAATTCTTGGTTATTATTTTTGCTGATAGATGGCGTTGCCTCATCGCGCACGGTACTACCCGAGGGTATAAAAAGCCGTTACTGAGGTTGCTTTCCCTTTCTAGAAATTTCGTTCTCCTGATGAGGAGGGACCTGTAGCTACCCTCGAAATCGATTGACTGTTTTAATAAATGTACGGCAAATACAAGGTTGTTTCAGCGATTTTGATAGTTACATTGGCATGTTTCTCTTCTATTCTGACTCTGTTAAAGTTAAATATGATTTATCAATGGGGATTATCGATAGAGATGGCCCAGTGAAACATTTTATAGGATATTAGATGAATATGCATTTAGACTAAGATGGGAGAGTTATATACTGTTGCGTGCGTGCTGGTATGTAATAGATTGAATGCACCTAGGTCCGATGATAGGTTAATAAAATTAATTTTTATCAAAAGAATCATTTCAAAGTTCTGGAATTTTCCATAGAAATTCCCGTACCGGTGATCATGATATCACAGAGTACAATCAGCAGTTACACTTCAAACTACTAATAACGTTAAACACAACGCAATGTAAAGTGAATTAAAGAAAAAACTAATCTGGAGATATCTCATTTCGCACTAAACTAACAACTCGCAACAACAATGCTTGAGAGCAGAAGCTCTCTTCCGCTTTACATAGTTTTCAACCGACCTCAGAGATATTTCTAGTACGTTCTGCTTCTCATAATTACTGGAAAGCAATATGGGGGTCGAATTGCGGTTGCAGCTAATTATAATGATCAATAACATTTATTCAATTACAATACCTATTACAGTGATACAGGGACCAGACCCAAGTGTCGTCTAATGGTCGCCAAGTTTGGCGACTTTTGGTGATTCCTGCATAATTTGGCGACAAAATAAGAATCCAAAACTGTTATCAGCTTAGCGATATCTCGCCAAAATACCGAGATGTTCAGGACTTGCCCTTGTATTCTTAATTTTCTGGCATAGCTCTCCCTTTAGATTTTTCGTATTACATTACGTAGCAAAATACAACAATTTCACAAATGATTGCACTAAAATCACGTATTTATGCACAAAATTTATAACACTACCTTCTGTATATATGTATAAATGTAATTCTATAAAAATATTTAATGTTTGTAACTAGATTTATGATGAATTAAATGCATTTTTAGTTAAATCAATCACATAAAAATGTTTTTTTAATGACGGACACTAGCCATTTTAGGCTTTCGCCATCACTAAGGGCAGAAGTGGAAGCCATTTTATTATTGAGGCACCTAATAGGCGGTCACCATTACCTCCTAAGAGGGTAAAGACAATACATCCATGCCCTTCTCCAAGCTTCGGTACCGGGCCTTACGGTATTGAAGTCGGTTTCTCTACACCTTATGGGCGGCTCAGATAAATAGGGAAAAATTATATTTTTAAAATATGCATTTATTGCTTTTAAATACTTTAGTTTGTTAATTATTAACAAACAGATTAAATATGAAAGAATAATATCTTATGTTTTTTTCCGAATAATAACAGACAGAATATAAAGTGGAACAACGCAAAATGATGTTTCGAGACTAAATAACCGTTTTGGGGGCTGAAAATTATACTCACTTAAATTTTTTATCTATTTTTAAACCCGAAGTTAGATTATAGCATGACAAGTAGCAAGCATGACAAAGTAAGAATTATTAAAACGCCTTTTAAGTTTTTGTCGAAAATTTCTCAATAAAATGTTTAAATATGAAATAAACTTTTTTATTTCTTTTTACTAATTTGGTAATTTTATTTTCTAATATAATGAATATATATATAATAGGTATTTAATATAGATAGATGTATAATGTATAGATAGATAGATAGGTAGATAGACAGATAGATGTATAAGCAAAAAGAGTAAAATTTTAAAAGCCATCGCCTAAAAGTAAATTTGATACCTTAGTTCCAGAGTTTAAAAATACTTGAACAAAAAATAATTACTAAAAAGTAAAAGTAATTGAAAAAAAACTAAAAAACTAAATGTTCGTATTGAAGAAATTCAACATTTAAAAAAAAATTTAAACAGGTAAATAATTAAAAACCATTTTAATCACAAGCTAACCTAAATATTAAAATCACCAAAATAAATTACAAAGAATGGCAGTAAATGGCAATTTAGCCTAACAAGATGTTCATCACGGACTTATCAAGGAAAAAGCGTGACAATTCCGAGCACAGCTAAACTCCATTACGCGTTTCGTCAAACGACAATAATTGAGACAGAAGGGAAAAAATATTAATAGAAAAAAAAATAATCTACATAATACAGTTGGTCTCAATTCTTATCGTTTCTTTTAGATGCATAATGTATACAGAGAGATACATATATATAGTGTGTATATACATATAATGTGCACATATAATCAAATTCTAGGTCAAGTGTAAAAGGGAATCCTAATTCTGCTATCTAAGAAAAAGGTGTGGTAAAGTAATTACTGTTATTCCTATTGCACGGGAAACATGAATCGGAACAATTTAAAGGTTTACTAAAATTAATATGGATATTCATCAAAGCAATAGTGAAACGTAGGCTTGAAACATTGCAAAAAATGTTGACAAAATTAGTGGACAAAAGAAAAAACCTAGTATTACTCTTCCTTGTTTACCGTTTCCAACGGAACTTCTCAAGGGAAGAATGTTTGAAACTTTAAACTTGGTCGATTGATGAGTTCCGAATACATGTTTCGTTCCTCTGGACCATTTGAGACTTAAAACCATTTTGCACCGATTTCTGTAATAGTAATAAATATTATAACGAGTCCCAAATGAGTTCAGATCTTCTTCTAGATGCAATCGTACTCTCAGAAACCAAATATACACGAGCTACGAAATTTGGCACATAGGTGCATCTACACAAGAGCATGTGCACCTCGAAGCGATTTTTTCAAAATTCGAATTAGATTATTTTTTATTTTATGTTTTTTGACGAAATCGCGTCGTTTTGAGACATAGTGGGTTATAGGAAGGCTTGAAACATTGCAAAGATTATGCAAAGAGTCTATACATTTCATTTTACCACCGTCGTCAAACGCAGGCACTTAGCTATTTTACGAACTTAAAATAAATTTCGTATTTCAATAAATCGATTAAATACGAATTTATTCAGCAAAGTGAGCTTAACACCTTTGCAATAGAATATTTTTTAAGTTTATTTTTAAAAATATACTGTTTATTTTCCTACCATTTTTGGACACGTTAAACTTTAATCCTTCCGACTCCTTTTAAAAAAGAATTTTGGAAAAATAATAATTTTTTGTATTTTTTTAAATTTTTTAAACGAAGCTTCCGAATACACTTCTCACATCTCGCATATTTTAAAATATGGTTTTGGCAACAGTTTTTCATTATTACTGTTGTTGATAGATTTTTGATGAAATCGCATCATTTTGAATAGTTTCATTCTTTTAGAAATGTGGGTTTGGCAACGTTTTTCATCGTATTTCTTATGTCACTTTCTTTAAGAAATTGAAACCCTTAAGAAATTGATTGTTTCCTTTTGCAAAGGAAAACGAATAAGTTAATAATTATATTTATTAATTATTTATAATTAAATAATTAAATAAATATAATCTACATAATTAAATTTTCATAAATTTTAATTATGAAAAAGTTTTGCATGATTTTTTTTAGGAAATAAAGCTCTTAATTTGTTTATACCGTTTGAGTTCTTAAGATTTTGCAAAGGGAAGTTGGTTAATTTATTTATTAGGATAAGTAATATTTGCATTAAGGGATACTGCTTATTTCATTGTCATTTTTCATATATATAATACATTTTTATTGATTTTTTTATAAAGTTGTTCTGCAGAGTAAACTTCTGCGCGGAATTTTTTGTTTTTTGCGTTTCTTTCATGTTATTTTTTGCTTATTTCACTGTTTGTAAGATATTGCGAAGTTTTGCATGACTTTTTTTCAACGGAAAGTTGGTTAATTTTTTTATTAGGATAGTTAATATTTGTATTAAGGGATATTGCTTATTTCATTGCAATTTTTTTCTCTTGAAAATATAAGATAAAATATTACTAACAAGTTAAATGGCTGCGATATGACTGCTGACACATTTTCTCAGAAGATTACCTAAAGTATCATAACATTTCAAAATTTCAGAAAAAGAATCACTCAAACTATCAAGTAAGAAAATGTTTAAAAAATTTTGACTCATCAGAAATGGCATGGAGTTATTTATATTATTGTAGAATTTTTATACAATGTTTTATGTAGTTATGGTGATGGTTAAGAAGGGGGATATAAATTATGTTTTAACAAATGTTTAATACCCATCTCATGCAATCAGTTTGCTAAAAATTCAAGATGTATATGTTTTTCTGATAATACATCAGAGCCGTATGCAAGGGAGGTTTTATTCTTAACAAAAAAAAAATAGTTGGAAGAACTTACGAGGCTATTGGTCCCAGGTGTGTCTTTTAGGCATTTTTCCGGTACGTTCAAAAATCAGACGAAGGCTGGCCGCATTGCGGCTAGTTAATAAATAGATTTGTGCCCAAATCGTACATAATGTTATTAAAAAAAGGCAGATGCGTAACGCACTCAATTAATCGGTAACGAAGACGGCAGAAGTTCGTCTGTGTGCACATGCATTCACGTGTTTTATCTACATTTCATTTACATTTTCTCTCCCTGAGTGAGTACACGCTTTTTCATATTGCACTTCTGCCAATATTTTAGAAATTTAAAAATCTTCTGTTTCTTTAAGTTTGATTTGTGAAATCTATGCCTATCACTATCAACCTAATATATATGCATGCACAAATACAGGAAGGAAAGGACATATAATGGCTGGAAATTTTTGAAGTAATATGGGCTTAATCTGAAACAAACAACACAAGATTCTAATATCAAACGCTATGGAAGAAGTAAAATTAAAAGCGCACATTTTCATCAATTTTTAATTTGTTTTGAAACAACAATATACAAAACTGAATTTGTATCGACTGTTTCAACTAATTTCGATTAGGAGCGTTTAAACGTGACCACATCGATTATTTTTTCGAATTGTTTTAAAGCTTTCTGATTAATTATGATCAATTTTTTGCCCCATTTAGTCGACTGAAACTGAATATAGGTGAAATACGGTAACGTATATTAATGATGTCAGGATTTTCATAAAAATAATTCATAATAGAAGAAAACACCCTCACCCGATTTTGTTACATCAAAGATCAATAATTAGAGAATGAATACATCGGTTTCGTTCTCTCTTGTTAGATACCTTACTCTCAATCTAACTTAATTGGTATCGGGTACTCGCGCTATGTATATATATAGAGAGAGAGATGCTAGTTAAATCCTATCGACGTTTTAACTATGTGATCTTTTCGAAGTACAGTCGCGATGGTTGACTGGTACGGCGAGAGAAAGGAGTTGATACCAAACTAAATTCAGACAATTATCATCCTTATTTGCAGATTTCCGGGCACACTAGAATAATTCCTTGTAGAGAACATACTGTTTAATCATAGCAAATTTACGCAGGTTAATGGGGGCGACATCATTTTAGCAGAGCATAGAAGATACGTTAGCAATGGCGGAAGCTAGGAAATGGAATGGAATGGAATGCCATAATTAATTCCCCAATGGTTTTTATACCAAGTTTTATGTACAAGTACAGCTAATCTATGATTGGTTAATTTTAATTTTAGTTGCCCTTTTCAAGTAGCGTATATATACAGGGACCCGGACCCATTTTGATGTTTAATAACTCATAAAATAAGGAAGATATAAACAAACTTATGGCATTTATTGATGGAATAACTTATATATTTTCCTTTTCAAGTTTGAATATCTGTACTTTTGTAAATATCGTCTGCGCGTGTGGTTAATTTCAGATAATTTCATTTTCCAGTCTAAATATCTGTACTTTTCTAAATATCGTCTGCTTATTAATTGCTTATTAATTATAATTATGATCTGAAAACTCCCATGAGGCACAAAGGGATTCCCTAAAGGTTAATGTGTGGTGTGGACTAATGCACGACCGAGTCATTGGGCTTTTCTTTTTTACAGAAAACGCGGCCTCATCAGTCGTATACTTAGACATGTTGGAAAACTTCGCATTTCCATAACTAGAAGAGACAGCCACACGTCTTTTTGCAACAAGATGGTGCACCACCTCATTGGGGTACCATCGTTCGTAGTTCTTTGAATGACCATTTTACAAGAAGTTGGATTGGGCGAGGAGGTCCAATTCCTCGGCCACCCAGATCACCTGATATAACGACGCTGGACTTTTTCCTTTGGGGATTTGTAGAGGACAACGTTTACAGGAAGAGAGTGTCGAACATGAATGACCTAAAAGCCAGAATGACAACCGCAATAGCCTCTGTGGATGCCGACATGCTTGCCGGTACCTGGTGTGAAATTGAATATCGACTTGATATTCTCCATGCGACGAAGGGGCCACACGAGGAAATTCATTGACAAGGGTCATGAAACTTTTTGAGTCTATCTAACCATTTATGTTATTAATTTTAATCTATCTTTATTATTTTATGAGTTATTTAAACATCAAAATGGGTCTGGGACTTTATAAACACCCTGAATAACGTTTTCACAACAGCTATGGGCCAAATTGTTGCAAAGAAAGTGAAATGTAGATGTAGCCAACCAATTCTGATCTTTGAATTGAATCAGCGGAAATACGTCAAACTTAAATACATTTCCAAACGAAAGTTTTTCCTTCATTAAATTTTAGCAGTAGTGAAAGAAATTAAACAACAGAAACAGCTTAAATAAACTGCTTAATTAAACTGTATTGTCTACAAATTTAACAGGAGCCAATTAACACATTAAGAATATTGCTGACTGCTGTGAGTTTATTTTATAGAGGTGGTTAATTCCGATTTTTTTTCTGTATTTCAATGGCAACGAAAGAACACAGATTAATGAAATCACTTCTCTGATAACAACAGTGATGGAACTTTTCTGGCGATTTTAGCACAGTTTCGTAAATTAGAACAGGCAGAGTACAGATATTAGAAAAATGGATTTTTTACTAATAACGAACTCATTTATTTCTCAATAAATGCAACTGTAGTAACCTTAACTTTATTTATTCCACAGCATATAACAAAATTTTGGAACAGTGAAAATACTCCCCCCCCCTTTGCAGTATGTAATGCAAAAGCATTATATAACACAGACACTACTTGGCGAAGCTTTGAAAAGGTTGCAGCTCGCCGGAGGTAATGCAGAAACTTAACTGCATTATATAACACAGACAAGACATGGTGAAGCTTTGAAAAGGTTGCAGCTCGCCGGAGGTAATGCAGAAACTTAACTGCATTATATAACACAGACAAGACATGGTGAAGCTTTGAAAAGGTTGCAGCTCGCCGGAGGTAATGCAGAAACTTAACTGCTTAATGTTAATTTTAATAAGTTAATTTTGTAAACTTATTCAAAGTAGTGCTAATGCATGTAATATTTGCAAAAATGCAACATCGTACCTGAGAAGGAAAAATCTTCTAATTAAAACGAGTTAAACGAGAATCTAAAAATTTATGTTAAAAAAAAATCCTTTTCCTGCTCTTTTCGCATGCATTGCGACTGTTAAAAAGATAAAATATTAATACGCAGTTCGCTTTTAGGCTCTTTGCCAAATTGTAGACAAAGGTTTATGTTGAAATACAAGCACTGAGGGATATCTGTGATGAATGGAACACAACT
>KK112890.1:699915-734967 GCA_000611955.2 Stegodyphus mimosarum
TTTCAGATTTTAAATTACGTCCAAATAGGCGTTTTTTTAACATTTTTTGTGTTAAATTTTTTTATTAAATATCATGTTCTTCGCACTTAATCATGAAATTCAGTTCAAGAGCAATATCGCTAAATAATTTTTAAATGTGCATATCTTTAGAATTTCCGATACTCAGTCTCGCGCGCTGGAGACAATGTTTTTTCTGTACAACGTTGCCATTGCTCACTTTGAAATCCTTGAGTGTGTTAATCAAAAATTCGTTAAAGTTTTACAAAATATGAAATCGATAATAAAGCAAATTTCAAATTTGGCCTTTCAGATGCCCATATTCGCAGGAGGATTACGTTATTCAAAATTTGATAGCTTTAGGTACCACTGTTTTATCACAAGAGAAACATACATACATTTATGCACATTCTTCATTATTTAATTTCTTTAAATATAATACAGGGCTGCAATATTTTGTGGCAACAGTTTGAAAAGTGATGCAGACTTTTAATGTTTCCGACCCAAAATCGCAAAACGAAAACAATAGTCCTTCAGGGACAAAGCCCCTTTGAACTAAAAACTTTTGAATTAAATTAATGAATATGCGATTAGCACGATAACATATAAATATGAATAAAAACATCTTATGCATACTGTTTTGTATTCAGAAAGGTCAAGTCCCAAGAAAATAAAAATTTGTAACTCTTGTACTGGGAGCGAGCGTTTGAGCGTAACTGAGCGTTTTTTCTTCCAGTTGAGAAACCAAATATATTTTTGGTTTCCTTTATACCTCTCCGTTTGTAATTATTGTTGTTCTATTTTAGTAGAAGTAAAATGAATCGAAAGGAAGCATATTCATTGGTCTGCAGTTACATAAAAAAGTATTATTTGACTAAATTACAAACCATTAATTAAAAGAAAATTGAGTGTTTTTTTTAACTCATGAGTAGTCGTTTAAAAAGGATAAATTAAATTATATATCTAACACTGCAGAGGAACTGTTATTCGAGAAAGGATATTTATTTAAAAATAAGCTATTAACTTGTTGAGGCTTTTGCTTAAAAAGCAATTTTGTTTCTCCGCATAATTAACACAAGGGTAAACATACTGAAATCGTTCGAATCTTTGGATCCTAAGAAATCGTTGAAATTTTTTCGAAAACTTTGAAATAACTACTTTTACTGATGCCCATTATAGAAGAATTTACCAAAAAAAAAAAAGAATATGATTCCAATTAGAGTGGTATATGAATAATCAGTATCTGTTGTCATGACGACCTTACTGATACAGTATTTCAGCCTGGCATCCAAAGGAAATCTGTCAGAATGCTTTTAGTAAACTGCGCAATATTGAAAATTCCCGAAACTATCTCTCGATTCCTTCCGATAATTTTGGACATAGATAATGAATTTCAGGCACATCAATAAAAATTCTCGAAATTATCACTCGAATTGTCCTGATAATTTTGGCCATAGATAACGAAGTTTATGGCCGTCATTAAAAATTCACGAAACTACCAATAAAAATTATCTATATGGATTGGAAGGCGGAACAGGCGTCTTCAACAATTACTCACACCATTCAGAAACTGAATAAAAGTACTCCCCTACAAAAAAGTAGCAAATTGTCTAGGTGGATCACATCTCTTGTGAACAATGGGATCACAAGGAGGTACTAACAGTAGTAGAATTAACTTGATAGAAAAAAAAATATTAGGGAGAATAATTAAATAAAAATATCAGATTGCGTTTTAGATTAACTTCCTATTAGTGTATTCCGATGACCATCACCTGTTCAAGAAGTAACATAACCGGAATAGTGATCACCAGACATGGAGTTATTTGTAATGTTACGTATTTGTTGCTCTGAGGATAATCCAGTAGTGGACAGTTTGAAATCTATCAAATTTTTACATACATAATATCAGAAATTAAATTAGCTTGTAAGGTTTACCTAATTTTATTAACAGTTATTTTAAATTTATGCACCAGTCTTGTCAATTCTAGTTTCAGCTTACAATTTCCTACCAGAATGTAATTTCAGATACACAGTGAATGCAAATGAGTAAATAGTAGTATTTAAGTCGATGTTTCACCGATTTCGAGAGAGAGTCTGAGTTTCTGACTAGCGCGTGTTTGCTTTTTGGCTACGTCTCTCTTACATATTACTACGCTCGGCCTTACTTTAGGCCCTTGTTTGGCTTCGTCGATTTAATTAAGATTTGGGGGCCAACTACTTAGAATCTTTATAGCTTCGGCTATATCTTTTAGTTAAGCTCTAATTCTTATTAATTTGAGTTCAAGCCCAAGTACAGGCTTTGCTGTACGCTCTACAGAGTGGATAAAATGCTTCTTCCGATACCACAAAAGGCTTTATTGCCTTCGGAAGTTACGGTGTAGAAAGATATTGAAGTTGTAAGGTTTATCCTAATTTTATAACAGTTATTTTAAGTTTATGCACCTTTCCTATTTCTTCTAGCTTCAGCTTACAATTCCTTACCAGAATGTATTTTCAGAAACGCGTTTAATGCAAATGAGTAAGAGTAAAAGTCGATGTTTTTCTGAATTATTAAAGTCGATGTTTCTCTGACTTTGTGAGAGACCCAGCGTTTCCGACTAGCGCGCGTTTGCCTTTAGGCTACGTCTTTCTCGAAAGCTATTACTACGCTCAACCGTACTTCAGGTCTATGATAGCTTCGCCTACTTAATTGAGATTTAGGGGCCAACTACTTAGAATCTTGCTAGCTTCGGCTATATCTTTCAGTTAGCTTTAGTTAAGTTTACTTTCCTACTCATTTAAGTTCAAGCCCAAGTGGAGGCTTTGCTGTACGTTCCGAGTTAAGAACTGATTGTATTTTTTCTGAGAAATAAAGGGTAGTTAACCCTTCTTAAATCTTATATATTTGTTCACCCACTAAGGAGATTATTCGCTTGTTAGTGTTTGTGGGGGTTCAAAGATTGAACACTAAATTAAATAAGTAAAGCCCCACATTTAGTAGTTGGCCCCTAAATCTCAATTAAGTCGGCGAAGCCAAACAAGGGTCTAAAGTACGGCCGAGCGTGGCAATAGCTTAGAGAGACGTAGCCGAAAGGCAAACGCGCGCTAGTCAGAAACTCAGAATCTCTCGCGAAGTCGGTGAAGCATCGACTTAAATACTACTCTTTACTCATTTGCATTCATTCTTTTCTGAAATTATATTTTGGTAGAAAATTGTAAGCTGAAACTAGAATGGATAAAACAGGTGCATAAACTTAAAATAAAATGTTAATAAAATTAGAATAAACCTTACAAGCTATTTAAAAGAAATATGGAACTGCATGATTATTATTCCAAATTCCATTTATATTAAAAAGTTAAACTATATTTATTCAAGACAAATTAAACTGCATTTCAGCGAAGTCGTATTTCAGATTGCGAAGGATCGGAATTATCTCGCGATCCATAGTTAAGGCGTCGAAGAGCCGCTTTCGGCTCGCAAGCCGCAGTTTGGCCATGTCTGCTATATATAAATCTAATATATATTCTAAGTCGCGCTTTCGAGACATGAAAAAACGCAAGTTGAATTTTGTCAATCAGCCCAGTAGAACGGAAGATATAAAACTGTCATTTTTTTTCATTGTACAGTGAAACTCAATTGTGTTTTTACATTAATATTTAAAGGGATAATACACAAATTTATTACTACTTACAGCATTATTTTTTAAAAAAATTTCATGTGAGCATAACATGATTTCCTTGTAAGGCCTATTAAGTTATACACATTTTTGCTGTACTTAATTTAAACTTATTTCCTAGAATTATTTTAACTCAATTAACAAATACCAAGCGGCAACTCTAAAATGACATCAAAAGCTGCAAGTTTTGAAATTAAATATCCCGTTCAATTACTGTCTTAAATGTGTCAAACTTCTAATTTTATTTTTTCATTACGAGTATAAAATTTTCCCAAATATAAGTATAGGAGACGAGAAACCGTATTATTAGCTAGATTTTGTTATTTGTCGAAAATTAAATTTTTCTTAATTTGATATTGCTAAAACATGAATAATTTCATCATTTAAAACACTTTTGGAAGTATATGACTACTACCAAAGACTGCGAAATAACTAAAACTTTTATATAAACACATATATTCCTTTTAAACTCAATTTGGAGAACATTTCCCAACATCTGGACATTAATCTGTCATGTGATCTAAAATGGTATATATATGTAATAAGATGGCCATTATTGTAATGTGATGACTTGATGAAAGTAAGCTGCAACGGATTGGCGTCGCTTCTCTTCATTATACCTTTAAGAGACTTTACTGCGCAGTTAGAAAGATGACATTCGAAGACAAATTTCGCGGTAAATTTCACACATAATTTTATTCCATGATAATCCGCATCATCACTATGGATGCGCTACGCACCCCACAATTTTATACAGCTTACATCTTCTTAAACAATGCACGGACTTAGAAAAGTAAACTCTGCGTGGTTAGCGACAATGCGACACAGCGAAAAGAAGCACAAGAGAAGAGCGAAGAGAAAAGAGAAGAGAAGTTGCGACGCAATTACCTTTTATACCATTTCAGATCACATGGCAGATTAATGTCCAAATGTTGGGTTCAGATTTCATCGATAAGACTTTATTAAAAGATATATATATATATATATACACACGTTTGGTAATGCCGATTGCAATAAAAAAGGGAGTTGCACAACTAAATGTTACAGCAGTCCTCTGTACAAAATTGGAACGGTCTACGATTAATCGTTTTTGAGTTAAGAGAAATAAATACACACGTACATACGTACATACAGACGTCCCAAAATTTCCTTTTACAGTCTGTTTTGGAGAAACGAGTTCCTTTATTCTGCCCGTACGTACAGATACCACACAAAAAATATAGCCCAAATGGATTCGGGAACGGTCAAAATGAAACTTTCCGTTGAAATATGATACCCGAAATGTTTCGCGATTTCAATGCTTCCTTTACTTCCTACAAGGAAATAGAAAGAAAACTATATAAAATATTAAAAGTCCATTGTGATAACTAATAGTGGCTTTCCTGCCTACATTTTTAGAAAATGATCTTCATACCTGCTATGGGTGATTTAATCGTTTTAATATAAAGAATACAATTACTTCTTTCGAATTATTTATTACACATCATCAAATAAAGTGAATTAAATAGTCAACATAAAATCGATAATTTACACGAGAACAATAATCAGATCACGCACACTATATGAAATTATCGCAGAGCTCCTTGTATATTCTTGTAGTAGTTATTACATCCTTCTAGCACTGGAAGATATGTAGTTTGAATTCAGGCTAATGTACAACTGCTTTTCTACCTTTCTTTTTACAGAAAAAAGTCTTTAAAATCTCTATAGTGGCATGTGGTGACGATAACTTGCCTATCAACAGTAGGCTTTTAAGTAGGGAAGAATGTTTGGAATTATCTCAATCTCCGCGTGTACTCTTGTGATGTACGTGGTTAAAATATTCAGTTAACATCGGAAAATGTGTGGTTAAAATCTCGACGGATTCACAGTCCATTTTTCCTGTTTAACTACCTTTAAAAAACTAATAATTTCTTGCAATATTACTTACCTGTGCGAAGCAGTAGTTAACGAAATTTCAAAATTAAACATTTAAATGTAATATAAATCAGCAAACTGTATAAATATACTGGGAACACGTTAATGTCTATAATCAAATTTCTTTTCACTTTCTCTTCACAACTGAAGCGATAATAAACGGTGTTTGGAACCACAGTCTACCAGCTTTGAGAACTTCTGCCATTCCACGTACCGTTAAGATCCTTAACTTGTCGTTCACGATTATCTATGGAACACCTGAAGCAATCTGAACATAGTATATGCACTTCCTAATAATTTTAAACTTTATCTTATTTTTAAGAATATACCTAATTCCTAAATATTTATAAGCCGGGAGTACGGAATTAGTGTAGTTAATAAAAACAGGTTTCTAACGCTGTGTATCATACAGTTTTGTTATAAAATAATCGTTCACTTACCATTTAGTACGAATTTACTATCGCTGGCACTCTTATTTATAAAAGAGAAACTGAAATTAATTTTTAATATACAATTATACATACATTTGGGAGTTTCCCAACTTATCGATTTCGAATTGCTAGAGAGATTTAACACCTTCTGAGAAAAAAAAATTTCAAAATTTTGCTCCGAAAAAAGAATTTTTAAACCTTCGGCGGTTGCGAGATTAAGCAATTCTTTCTTCCTAAATCGTGAAGTCTGGTGCGTTCACCAGACAAAAAAGAGTGACAGGAGTCCAAACAAACATTATATGGATTCTGACAGACAGCAGAAGCTCAATTCAGTACCTTAAAAACTGGCCTAAGATCATGGATAAGACCGGTCAGCATATTGTATCTAAACTTTTCAAGCTTGGACAGCGTAAATGAGTATATCTTCAGTGAATACCGTCCCATGTTGGGGTGTATGGTAACGAAACAGCTGACGATCTGGCAGGAAAAGGTTGTGATCTTCCTACACCCACTTCCACTGATTTACGCCCAAATGAAATTCATTCCTATTACAAACATAAAACTAACATGGCATGGAAAATTTCTCCTGTTCACCAATGGTATTTTGCAGAACAACCAGGCCTGTCACTTCTGAGTAAAAGATCTAGGCCCATCTAAACGGCCATGGCCAGATTCAGAAGTGGGCATCTTCGATGAATGAAATTCAAAGAGGGAGAAAAGACCTTCTTCTTGTGTGCCTGTTGCCTCCTGCCTCTCCCGCTCACCTATTGGATTGTATAGGCGTCTCCCTGAGACAGCTGTCGACTAAGCAGGACGATGCCAGCGATTTACTTGTGCGGCAAGGTCTCTTGGACTTGGTGTAGGCTTTCCTGCCACAAGGGGATTTAAAACAACAACACAACAGGAATAACAATCAGCTTTTCTGCGTGCCTAAAAAATGTCACCTGCCACAGTTGCTTCAGGAAACATAAATCTGATGTGTACACCACATGACTACCTTGTACGAAATATTAAATTATACGCATTTTGCATTTCATTTAAACTTATTGGATTGAATTAAATTTACTTCGTCGATCGCGCATAAAGCACAATAGAATAAATGCACTCTTTAAAATTCACCATATTTGTTTACCATAGCGACACTTCCGCGCTAGCTTCACTTAACAGCGTTACATCTCATTCATTTTATAATTCAGAATGCACGAAAATTATGTATATCATCTGAAGAATTATCTAATCGTTGCCACTATTTCTGTAAATATGAATGAGAAGTGAAGCTAGCGCCTAAGTGTCACTATGGTAAAGAAATATAGTGAATTTTAAAGAGTGCATTTATTCTCTGTTATGGTTTATGCGCTATCGACTTAGTAGATTTAATTCAAAATTCGTTATCTGTTAATTCAATACGTTTAAATGAAATGCAGGAAAATTGCATTCAATTTAATATTCAGTACAAGGAAGTTATGTGGTGTATACATCTCTCGTCAAGCTTTATGAGTAGGTATTCTCATTCATTAAGCCAACAGCAGCCTACAATGAACTTGAATGTTTTTTACCCGATAATGATCCAAACTTTTAAGACTCAACCCGGAGATTTAAGTACCTTCAACTACATAACGTGACTATGTGCTTTTTTTACAACTTTCAGAGGTAAGTTACAATAAATCGTCGATATATTAACAGGTCAAAAGTAAGATGAATAAAGAAATAAGTAAAGAAAAAATTAGTTTTCTAACACATTTTTACTTCAGACATAAAAAAGGCATAAAATCCTAAAATGTTCCTTTACGCTTTTATCAGTCATAAATTTCGCTTTTTACGAGCCTCAACAAGAAGTCCTTTTTATGATCTAGGTACTTGCTTTAAAAAAATAGTAAATGTCCTTCTTTAAATTTTAAAAATTAAGCAAATTTAATGACATATTTAATATATTTAAAGATTATGACGGAGGAATTTTGCTCTTAAACAAAAACACATTAGAGTTACATTCAGATAGAAGCAATTCTAGTGCCTCTAGAATTACAGCATATAAAAATAATCTAACTTACGTTGATCTATTAGACAACTACGAGGGTCAGTCAAAAAGTTAGTTGCACTGCTTAAGAAAACAAAACAGGATAGAAATTTTACAATAACGTTATTTGTATCTTAAAGTTGCATTCAAAATCTACTTTTCAACGTAATTGCTTCCATTATATCCGATAACCATTGTTGGGCTGTAGTTTTCACTTCGGCATCCGAATGGTACCGTCTCTTTGAAAGTTCTTGTTTCAGGGGACCAAACACATGGAAGTCAGGAGGTAAAAAGTCTGGGCTATAAGGAGAGTGATTCCACACTTCCCACCTAAACTTTTTCAGAAGTTCGCACGTTTGTTTTGCTGCATGCGGTCTTGCATTGTCACGCAGGAGCACAATGCCTTTCGACAGTTTACCTGTATTTTTAAGTGATTTTCGCAATCGTTTTAGTGTTTCACAATAAGAAGATGCATTAATTGTGGCACCCTTCGGCATGAACTCTGTATGCACCACGCCTTCTCTATCGAAAAACAGCGTCATCATCACCTTTCCTGCAGATGGAACAGTTCGACACTTTTTTCGTGTCGGGGAACTGCAATGTTTCCATTCGAGCGAGCTGCGTTTCGTTCAGGTGAGAAGTGGTGAATCCAAGTTTCATCTCCAGTCACAATTTTGTCCAAAAAGTCATTTCCCTCCGTTTGGTAACGTTGCAGAAATGCAAATGCACTTTCAAAATGCTTTCCTTTATGTTCCTCCGTCAATAGACGTGGCACCCATCGAGCACAAACTTTACGAAATTCAAGGTGATCGGCGATAATTTTGTGTACACTTCCATGAGAAATATCCAGTTCATTTGAGATTTTGTTTATCGTGATGCGTCTGTTTGCAAGAATGCATTCATTCACGCGAGCAGCGATTTCCGAATTTGTTGCAGTTGCTGGTCTTCCCTCTCGCTCAGCGTCGTCAATATCTGTACGTCCATTCTCAAACATGTTGCACCATTTCGCGATAGCTTGGCGTGACATTGCATTTTCACCATACACTTCATGCAACTGCCCATAAATTTCAGTGCAGTTGCAGCTTTTTGCCCAAAAGAAACGAATCACTGCACGCATTTCCAATTTGGACGCTTTTTGCAGCCGTCGAGACATGTTTGAGACTGATTATCAGAAAAACTAAACTTGCCTCGTGGAAGCCGCTACGTCACGCGATACAGGTGCATGTCTGAAGTGTTGCCACAAAGTTTGATCAAAATAGCCTCTGACAGAAAATTTTTACGAAGGAGTGCAACTAACTTTCTGACTTTCTACGTATCAATCAGATTTTAGAACTGTAATAAAAGATTTGGCATACTAAAGCTTTTATAATGGCAACAACTGAAGAATGCTGCTGAACTTATGTCCCATTTTAAATGCATTATGGTGCATTTTTAACATTAAGAACTTTATAGTGGAATCTTTATGTTACTTTACATTAGGTGAAATTCCGTTATGCTTCCATTCATTTATCATCCACTGAGAGAAAGAGTAAAAGTTAAATACATCTTCCACGCTTTCATTCAAACAAATTATTTTCCCAAGTTTGTCATTCGATGGGATACAGATTTTTATTTTTCCAGGTTAAAATTTCATAACTTAAATATTAAACGATTTAAAAATAATAAAAACATTTTTTAATAACTTAAATCTCTCTCTTTTTAATAATCTATCTAACTGATGTAAATTAAAGTACAATTTATAATACACTCAGTCATAATTCATTTGAACAGTTGAAGCTTTACAGTAATTAATTATGTTTATAACGCCATTTACAACGTACCTTAATTATGAATCATTTAGTTTATAAGGTGTTTCTCCCGCCTTCTTAACATGCCTTTGTGGCGTAGCGGTCAGCTCACTCGTTGCGTATTCGAGATGTCCGTGGTTCAAATCCCGGCGAGGGCATTGCACATCTGTCACATCTCTCCTGTTTCAAAAAATACCTAATGCCTCTACAGAGGCGCCCGAACTAAAAGGGTGGTGGATGATGATTCTCCACTACCAGGATTTGGCGATTGGTTCTCTTAATCCTCAGTCGCCCTTTAAAAGGGGGAGTATATAAGGTATTTCTTAGCGTGCCTTCGTGATATAGTGGTCAGCACACTCGGCGCGTTTTCGAGAGGTCCGTGGTTCGAGTCCCGGCGAGGGCATTACTCATTTTTCATCTCTCATGCTTCCAAATAAATCCTAATTCTCTATAAGTTTTCTCCCAAAGTAATTTTATTCTGTAACAGTATTTAATAAAATTTTATCTTAAAGTTTGTAATTTTAGCTTTATTGTGAACTATTGAATTGCTAATAAAAAGAATAAACACTAAACTACTAAATAAAAAGAATAAACCGTAAATTACTAATGTTGTTGTTGTTGTGACTTATCTCACTTGTCTGACTTATAGTTAGGCCAAGCCTACGAAATTCCTCTGGCAAGGATCACAATTTTACGCCTGTCGTTGGCAACAACCTTGAGCACCATACAGATGGCAGTACGACTTTGCTCAGTTCCGCCCCCAATTTTTCTCGGGAGCACACCAGGTGACGGGCCCGAGAGTTTCCCATTCCTCTTTCCATACCATCAACCCCTGAAGGAAACTTTTGTCTCGGGGCATATTTAGAGTCCCCCCTGCACGCCGCACAGACACTACACATTATGCATTTACAAACACCCATGCCTTCTCCGAGATTCGAACCCGGGTACTTCAGTACGCAGTCAGAGTCACTAACCACTATCCTGGTGAGGCAGCAAACTACTAATGAAAGGAATAAATCCCTATGGCGTACTGCAAGAAATATTGTGAGTTTAAAAAAGCAGCATGAAATATATGAAGGAGCAATTAATACCTGCTATGATATTATATAATCATCTGATAGGTTTGTTATTAACATATCAAAATGCCAATAAATGAGTCAAAAATCAGATGGTGGAAGTTTTATGTCCTGATATCAGAGTTCCGATTGAAAAGCTACGGTAAGAAACCCAAATTCTGGTATGTTCAAACAGCTAAAGTGAGCAGAGAAACTTGAGTTACGATAACAGATTTTAATAACAAACCTACTCAAAGGTATCTAAAAAAAATGTATTATACGGTTTCCGATTATGCACTTGTAAAATTTAAATAATGGTTTTCAAAAGGTTTTAAATGCATAATAGCTAACGAAGACTGAAATGCATTATGGTACTTTTATGCATGCACCACTAAAAGTACAATATGCTTCGAAAGGATATTAAACTCACATCAGGAGTTCATATTTGTAACTGTTATAGTGATCTTTTTATTCAGATAAATGGGATTCTGAATTGCAAATCAGTGTTTCAAAGTTATATATAAAAAAAATCTGTAAGCTTTCAGATTTTAAATTACGCCCAAAGGCACACTTTTTTAACGTTTTCTGCGTTCGTTGCTTATTAATTATCATGTTCTTCGCACTTAAACCGTAAAATTCAGTCCAACAGCAATATCGCAAAATATTTAAAAGAACGTGAGACTGTGTATCGTTGAGTTTGTTAATCAAAAATTCGTTAAAGTTTTCCAAAATAAGAAATCGATAATAAAACAAATTCCAAATTTCAAATTCGGACTTTCAGATGCCCATATTCGAGTGGAAACTTTCAATATTCAAATTTTGATGGCTCTAGGTATCATTGTTTTATCATAATGAGAGAAACATATATTAATTTATGCAGATTCTTCATTGCTTAATTTCTTTAAATATAAGAATTTCAAATTATTTAGAACTCTCATTTGTATAAAAATGAATAAAATTTTGATCTTAGAACCAATAAAATAATGTAAAGACAGATTTGTAGTTTGAAAAGTCATTCTTTGGAAGATTAAGAATTTATTTGCTTTATCAAAATACAGTGTTTGCATTATAATTTTAAATTTAAGATATGTATACATGAAAACAATACTACCATTTCCGAATTGTGATTGAGAAAGTGAACACAAGATGAAGATCAGAGGTTTTTAACCTTTTACTTGCATTGATCTCTTTTAAAAGCGTAGCTTTCTTCACGACCCCCCTCACATTTTTGTGTATAGCATACAGTATACAGCAATAACACAAACCACTGCACATAACTAATTTAAATATAACAATTAGACTAAGAATACGAGCAAACATTTTGAAAAAAAAATGGATTACAGATTTACCTTTTGGTATTATTACACCAAAGGGCAATTTGCCCAGAAAGACTATTAATTTCATTTTGGCATTTGTCGTTGATTCACTACAAGCTTTGTTTCATTTTTCAAATTGTTGCCACCAAATATTATCGCCTTGTTTTATATTTCAAGAGATTAAATAATAAAGGGTCTGGATAAATGTATGCACGTTTTTCGCATTGTGATAAAACAACGGTACCTAGAGCCATCGAATTTTGAATAACGTAATCCTCCTGCGAATATGCGCATCTGGAAGCCCAAATTTGAAATTTGGAATATGTTTTATTATCTATTTCATATTTTGTAACACTTTAACGAATTTTTGATTAAGACACTCAACGATTTCAAAGTGAGCAATGGCAACACCTTACAAAAAAAAAATTTTTATCTCGAGCGCGCAAGACCGTATACCTAGTTTTAAACATTTTGTGATATCGCTGTTAAGCTGAATTTACGTGGTTTAAGTGCGAAGAACACGATATTTAATAAGTAAAGGTAACACACAAAGCGTTAAAAAAAGTCCCTTTGGTCGTAATATAAGACCTGAAAGCTTTTAGATTATTTTTTCGTCTTTTTATTTATTTATTTAGTTATCTTAATTATTTTTCTTATATGACTAGAGAACCTTTTAGTATTTGGATTTGAAAAAACAATTAGGCCTTTCACTTCAGAAAGCTCTAAAAAATGATGCTTGTAATACCTGACGATCCTTCAGGAATTAACACTCAGTCCCGTCTTGACGCATGGGCCCGCTGAGCAGTTGCCCCAGTGTCACATTTCATAAGTGCATATCTGTATAGTCACTAAGGGAGTGGCTTCTAGAACGGACCAATGGGCTTCCAGTAATATTTCTGGAATTTTACATGACTCTGCCACGCTTTAAGCAAAATGGTTGAAAATGTTTGCCACACAGTTTCCTGGACAAAATAACTATTGCATTGTGGATTTCTTGCGAAAATTTTCAGTGCGAAATTAGAACAAATACAAGTTAAGTTAGATCAATACAGCATAATTATACACCCTTAGACAAAAAAAAAAGACGCACCGAGAAAATATGAAGTAAATTGGACACAAATTGATATGCATACAGGTTTCAACGGAAAATTCAGAATTTTATATTTTGGCTGCCAGTGACTGAACGGTTGTCGCTACAGAAGCCGGTTGGTTATCGGCGAATAGTTCGACATTTGAGCAGGAACGATGTCACTATTAGACGATGTTGGCAGGAATGGGTGAACCACGGCCGCACACAGCGTCAAGAAGGAAGCGATAGGCCTAGAGAAACGATAGAACGTGAAGACCGAGCAATCGTCAGAGCGGCACTCACAGCCCCAGATGCATCATTATCATCGATTGTACGTGGCACTAGTACTTCAGTGACCGCAACGACCATTCATAGACGGCTCACAGAAAGGGCACCCCTTGCGCCGACTACCATTGACCTCTGTGCAACGTGAAGCCCGTTTGCAGTGCTGTCGGGCTCATTCGCACTGGAATGTCACTGACTGGAGTAGAATAATCTTCAGTGATGAGTCCCGCTTTGAACTGAGCCCCTATGAACAGCGAAGGCGAGTCTGGAGACGCCCCGGACAGCGGTGTGATACCAACCTGACTGTCTTCCGGCAGACAGGCCGACAACTAGGAGTGATGGTCTGGGGTGCCATTTCATTTCATAGTAGGACCCCTTTGGTCGTCATCCGTCGCAATCTTACAGCACAGCGGTACGTCGACGAAGTTCTAAGGCCCGTTGTGTTGCCTTTCATGTCACGCCACCCTAAGGTTACATTTCAGCAAAATAACGCCCGCCCCCACACTGTACATGTTTCTACTGCTTGCCTTAGTGCTGGCCGAACGTTACCTCGTCCAGCAAGGTCGCCGGATCTCTCTCCTATTGAGCACGTTTGGAGCATTATGGGCAGGGCCCTCCAACCAGCTCGGAATGTTGTCGATCGAACGCGCCAGTTGGACAGACTTTGGCACGATATCCCTCAGAAAGACATCCGCAACCTCTATCAATCGATGCCAGCCGAATAACTGCTTGCATAAGGGCAAGAGTTGGACAAACGCGTAACTAACTTTTTCACTTTGCGAAGCTCTATCACTTGAATAAATCATCCAATTTTTCTGAAACTGCAATCATTTGTTTTTCTGTACATATACATCACTTCTACCTATTTTCATCCCATTTGAATACTTCCTTCTTGGTGCGTCTTTTTTTTTTTTTTTTTTTTTTTTTATATTTGTAAACTAACACTCACCCGCTTTGCTGGTCACACTATATATTTGAATGTGAACCTAGACTTCATATATAGACGAAATGTCTAATTTCGAATTGGTAATGAATGTAAATCTTTTTAATTTAAAGTCGGGAAATGTAGTGATAGTCAGTGAATCAAAGTCAAAACTAACACACAAAAAAAGAGTTTTGGCATAGTGCCGCTTGTGATGGTATAACAAAAATCCATTTTGGACAATATTTACGTAAAATCCGTTTTTAGTGCGCGGCTACATCGTGGAATGAGTAACTAGGCAAAATTTCTTGTCAATCGGGTGTATAGTTTCGGAGATCTCGTGATGAGTCAGTGGTACTTCGCTTATATATATATAGATAAGCATAATGCTGTTATAATGCAGCATTAATAAATAATAATGTCAGTTATAATGTATACTGTCCACCTGTGATGGTATAACAAAAATCCATTTTGAACGCTATTTGCGTAAATTCCGTTTCTTAGTGCACGTGTACATGGTGCACTAAGAACGGATTAGAAGAACTAAGAACATGTATTGTACAATGAGTAACGATGCAAAATTTCAAGTCAATCGGAGTTCAATCGGTCAATCAAGTCAAGTGTAGTTTCGGAGATCTCGTGATGAGTCAGTGGTATTTCGCTTACATAGAGAGAGATAATAGAAGTCTTAGCAATTTTTATTGCAGTCTATATGAAAAATATGTTCTATAATAACAGCCAATGCACAGTTTTATTCAAAATAACTTTTCCTAATTTGCATTTCTACTTATTTAGTGTGTTAAATTTCACATTAATAACTGTTCACCCTTAAATGTATTTCCTGCGCAAAAAATGCTGTTCAAACAGAAAGGAAGTATCATATTCACAACGAATATTTTTAATCTATTCATACGTAACTCTTAAAGTTAACAATAGGTATAATCAGATCATTCACAATATATATTCTGAATCTTGACACTTTGAAAATCAAAGGAATGCGATCATTGAAATAAGAAAATACTAGATTCATTGTAACACTTCCAGTTATTCTCAGTTCAACAAAAAAAATGTACATTTGAATTCTCTCAATCCACAAGTGTCAGTAAACGAATAATATTCGAGGCTGATTATACCTTGAGTCATTTTCTTGATATAAAGAGCAGCGATAATATGCCATGAACATTAATCTGAATATCAGCACTTGATAAGTCAAATGTTGACGATTAAATAAACTTATAAAATGAAAAAGCATTACGAGATTTTTCTACTACAATAGTAGCAGCATTTATACGCTATGCATGTATAACAAAAGCAAAATAAAACGTAAACAACAACATGCTCTCATATCCACAGTTTCGAAGATTCAGCGTCACAAAAGCAGTAGAAGCTCATTGGCCCATTATTGAAACTCCTCCCTCAGTGGCGATACTGATGTGCCCTTGTGAATTATGCGCCCGGGTGAGCCACGAATATACTGTCCATTGCTAATATGTGTATGCGTGTTGACTTACCTTTAATAGGTTGGTGGTTGTCGTAGGATCTCCAGTATATTGGTTTGCCCGGGATCCATAACGCTGTTAAGACAGCCTTGTTAACACAGCAATTATAAGAATTTATCCCAGTTTGAAAGAACGGGCTATGTTAAAGGTGGGGCGCTAAACCAGGTTTTCCAAACATATTATTAAAAGAGATTTTTCTTCAGCAACTAAATTATTGTCTGTTCGTGTTTCATACATTCATGGAAAAGGAATCGATGCTTGTAAATCGGATTGACGCATTTAAAATTTATGGGATTTCCACAAAGAATTGCACAAAGACATTTAAAAAGTTAACATAATTAATACGTCTGATTAAAAACACAAATACTAATTAATATTTTACTTAAATAATTTGCGTTGATAAACCCAATTACATCATAAAATAAAGATACTTAAGGAAATACAAAACTTAATCAACTGAAATAACAACAATACGGATAGCTTAAATGAGTCTAGTTGTATTGCGATCACTCCAATTTTTCGTGATTATCCATCATCCGTTGTTTCGGTATAAGCGCAACACTGTGAAAACTTAACCCTCGCGAATAACAACGGATTACCATATATTGAAATATCTCAATAAGATCGACGTAAGAGGAAGCATAAACGCAGGAAGTAAAGACTAGCAAAAATAAAAAAAGTATGTCTTTTATTTTCATTAATTTAGGTACCTACAAAGACCTCTGAAAACGATAACGCATAACTAGATGCATGTGAAAAATAAAATGCATAGAGCACAGGAAATACAGCAAAAAGTAATTCATATTTTGCATAATTACCAAGGCAATTAAATTACCTTTGTTCATAGAATTTAAGCAAAAGAAAATCATGTAAATTTCCGCTATTAAAAGTGAAAATGTAAATAAATAAAGTCATTTAACTAGCATTATAATTTGTTGCATACATGAAAAATTTCATCACATTTATGTTACTTTCGTGTGTAGATGTGAGAGGAGAAAACATAACACATAGTTTAGCTTTATTATAAAAACTTCAGATAATTTACATTTCAGAGGTTAAAATTAGGAAAATATCCCATTTAAACTAGTTTTTATTTTAAAAATGCACATTTCAAAGAAGTTTTATCATAGGTATCTCCTCTATTCAAGTAACAATATTAGTCTGCAAATTATTTTTACTCGTAGAGAGGATCTTCTTGAACAG
Source organism: Stegodyphus mimosarum (assembly GCA_000611955.2). Taxonomy (NCBI): domain Eukaryota; kingdom Metazoa; phylum Arthropoda; class Arachnida; order Araneae; family Eresidae; genus Stegodyphus; species Stegodyphus mimosarum. The sequence continues at coordinate 717,067 of KK112890.1, forward strand.
AGAAATACTGCAAAGGACTCCCCCCCCTCCCCACGAAGGAAAGGAACATTTGTCAAATTCCCTTAAACTGCAATTCCTCCAAAATTATCTCTCCTTAGAATGAATTTCACTTGTTTTAAAGTAGAATTAGCAAGCTTCTGTTACATCTTACATATCAAGGCTTTCCATAATAAAAAAAAAAAAAGTTGAGATGAGAATGATTTTTAAGAAAATTTATTGCATTTCAATTTACATTATCCAATCTGCAATTGCTTGTGTGTAATAAAGCAAAAATTATTGTTTCGTTTATTGTTATGTGCTGAAAGGGAAAATATTTTGTTCTATCGATTATGCCAATTGCATAGTCTAAAACAGAAATTTATTGCTTGCTTATGTGCACTTAAAGTAAAACCTGCAGTTCGTTGTCTTCAAATTATAACTTATATTAAAGAAAATGTATGAAGTCATAATGATTCTTCCTTGCGCATAATTGCAAATAATCAATTTAACAAGTTCCTAACCAGCAAGTAGCGCAATTATCTTTTCACTTGTTAGAAATTTTAGGTTATCGGTTAAGTTATCTTTAAATCGTCTGTACATCAAAATACAAAGCGCAGTTGGGTAATTCAAGTGCGAAGATATTAGTTTCTTTAATAATGACATTGATTTCTTTTAGTTATGGAAATGGGTTAAGCGTAACAGAAAGCACCTTTAGAAAGGGGCTGCATATGGAAGTAGTTAAAAATAACTGAAAGCACCTTTTATTCGGGGGAAAGCATATTGGAAAGCAATTCGTTGATTTTCCCACTTCTGCCTTTCTCTGCCCCTTTCAGGATTATTAATTAAATTCCTTTGCAGTCCACGAATTATAAAACGGTTAAAATAAAAACATATACAGTCGAAATTCTGCAGTCGACAGTTTCGTTACAATCCAACCTTAGCTATAAAACAGACCTTATATATCTGATTAGTCAATAATAATTATACATACTGCATAATATATAACTTAACATCTATGTCTTTTTTAAAACAAAGAAGAACAGACTAATACAAACAGACTAAAACAACAACTTAAAAACAAAACAATAATATTGTGGACCAGCAGCCAAGCTGTCGCTAAACACTGGTTCTTTAACCTAGGTTCAGGTCTCGACAAAAAGGTTGGCTACATGGAACTTTTCGTGCTTTCTTCTTATGACTAACATGAACACTAGCCAGCTTCCCTTAAAACACCCTCCAAGAAGGCATCCAGTCATGTCCGCAGATAGCCTTAGAGTTGCTCAATTAACCATATTTTCGTGCGTAATTACTGAAATGGTGCCGAAAAATTCCACATAGAACCAACGCTAATTTCCGCTCCTATTTACAAACTATGATTACAAATTCTTTTCTCACGAATTAAAATTCTACCTTAATTTTCATTGTTCCTTTTTGAAAATCGAAAATTCGAAGAGAGATAAATATTTCTGAGAACTGGTTGAATGATGAAATTCCCTAAAAAAATAATTAGAAAAATTTTAAGTTGATGAAAAAGAAGACAGGAATTTGCCGTTGTAATAAAGTCATTAGTAACACGGTTTTTAGCTACGAAGGGAATGGCAACAAAGTAACTTGCGTTCTGCTCAAAAATGATTACATCAACATGCAACTATGCAGTAAAATAATTCACAGTTCGAGATTTTTCATTCGCGCCAAAAAAAAAACTTCTAAAGCATATCTTAATCTAATCTTATCTTCTAAAGCATTTGTTTCGTTGTTGAACAGATTTTGATTCACTAACTGTGTCAAATAAAAGAAAGGAATGTGTTTATCTGGGTAAGAAATGAAAATATTTCAAAAGATGCTCGCGTCTTGACAAAGACTGAAATTGCCAAAATGCTCTATTAGATCTCAATCGTTCTATAACATGTCAATGGAATTTTATTGAGTCATGAAATAAACAAAATTCACAGACCTTTTCTGAAAGCTATATAACATAACAAAATAGGAGCAAGTTTAATTTTTAATGTTATTCCTATTTACAAACTTTTAGTCAACATACGAGTTCGAAAATCGAACGTCCACGGCATATCTCTTCTTCCGAGCTGTAATTACGAACAATTTATTTCAAACGAAACAATTAATAAAAATTAATTGCTTTGTTTGAAATAAGTTGTTCATAATTACAGCCTGGCAATTAATTTTTATTAATTGCTTCGTTTTATTTACGTTTTTATTCGGTTAATTTATTTATCTTTAGTAACAGATTAAATTTGAGTTCACTTGAAGATAACGGAAAACAAAAGTTCTCCTGTAATATAAACACGAACAACTTCACTTAAAATCAGAATAAAAGATAAAAAATATCTCTCATTTCGGATCGTAGTTGTGAATTACAAGAAGATAAAGCTGTAGTTGAGTAAGACTGAAGTTGCAATTACTTTCCTTTTACACCAAATTGTAAAATAATGAGGGTGCACTTTTAACTTTTTAAACTATTTATTTATAAGCATAGAATGTTATATGTTACAAAGAACTGCGATACCAGCATAATTCTATTTTTATATGTATTCAAAAGTGTTGCCAATCACAGGTTAATAAATATTAAATGTAGCCGTTTACAAATTACTAAATATTAAATGTTCCACTATATACATATAAAAGAAAAAAAAATTAATTTCTTCTAAACCATAACAATGATCAGTCATTTCAAACCCCACACAAAATTATTTTCTTAGTTTTTAAAAAGCTGGAATTTTTTTAATTTTATTTTTAGTCTTTTGAATGAAAAATATTCTTCTCTTTCAGCAACATTGAAACAAAAATTCTTGCAGTTAGAATTTTTAACTTACATGCATGAATTTCAGAGATTAATTAACAATATTTCCCTTTTATTTACATTTTCGATTACATAGTTAACCCCTCCAAGTGTAAGAATGCTGCTCAATAAAATCACAGGCAGGTATCATTTTCAAACATTCGACAAATTATACGGAAGTAAAGCAGGAGTACTCACGCTTTTCAAGACAACAGGCGTGCCTGCGGTAGAAGGTACTGAGTTCCGGAACCTCATGTCACGTGAGAGAGGAAGCTCACTCCCCTCCCAACAGCCGGGGGGAGAAGGGTGACGATAAATTTGAGATCGCCGAGATAGCAAAGCCCCACGTTCAGACTCGAGAAGTCAAATTTGTCTGCCGGCTGAGAGCAAGCGATGCTCTACTGCACCCAGTATCCACGACTGCAGCGCCCTCTAGTCTCAAAGAGTTCAAGGCAAAGTGGTTAGGGATTTGTTATAAGGAGAGTTACGTAAAAGTTTTTTGTTCGTATCATTCAGCTTAATTGCTTTTCAGACAAAACCTTATTAACTAGAAAAACTTTCAGGACAATTTAGGTCATACCCTTGAGAATGTATGATTAAATCCAATAATGTACAGCGAAATATTCTTCGTACTAGATAAATTTTAAAATTTATCGTATCCCAAATCCTAAACTTTTATCTCGAAGCATAATTCGTTTTTATGTTCCCTTAATCAAAGTAAAAGATTTTTTTCACGTGATTTCCTCGGCAGAGGCGAAGTTTTATCCATACATTATTTTTTTCGAAAATGAAATTATGCCGTATAATCAGTTATACCATTGAAAATAACTGAGAAGTAATACATGACGTCATTTGAATCACGAAGAGAAAAAAATTATTGGTTCTGGTTGTGAAGAAATTCAATTTTTTTTTTTTTTTAGTTCAAAGGGGCTTTGTCCCTGAAGGGCTGTTGTTTTCGTTTTGCGATTTTGCATGGAATCACTCTGAATGTCCGTTTAATTTTTCAAATTGTTACCACCAAATTTTACCGCACTGCATTTTATTTGAAGAAATTAAATAATGAAGAATCTGCATAAATGTATATATATTTCTCGCATTATGATAAAACAACGGTACCTACAGCCAATCAATTTTGAATGACGTAATCCTACTGCCAGTATGGACATCTGGAAACCCAAATTTGAAATTTGGAATTTGTTTTATTATAGATTTTATATTTGTAAAACTTTAACAAATTTTTGATTAACAAACTCAACGATTTCAAAGTGAGCAATGGCGATGCTGTACAGAAAAAAAACATTTTTATCTTCAGCACGTGAGACTGTGTATCGGAAATTCTAAGCATACGTTAATTTTAAAATTATTTTGCGATATTGCTCTTGAACTGGATTTTATGGTTTAAGCTCGAAAAACGTGATATTTAATAAATAAAGGCAATACACAAAATGTTAAAAATAGCCCCTTTGGACGTAATTTAAAATCTGAAACATTCCAGGTCTTTTATTCCAAAGGGGCTTTGTCCCTGAAGGAGTATTGTTTTCGTTTTGGCATTTTGCACTGATTCACTATAAATGTCCGATTCACTTTTCAAACTGTTGCCACCAGACATAATCGCCCTGTATTATATTTAAAGAAATTAAATAATGAAGAATCTGCATAAACGTATATATGTTTCTCGCATTGTGATAAAACGACGACACCTAGAGCCATCCAATTTTGAATATTGAACGTTTCCCACGAATATGGACATCTGGAAGTCCAAATTTGGAATTCGTTTTATTATCTATTTCATATTTTGTACAACTTTAACTAATTTTTTATTAACAAACTCAACGATTTAAAAACGAGCAATGGCAACACTGTAGGGGGGAAAAACCTTTTTATCTCCAGCGGGCGAAACTGTGTATCGGAAATTCTAAAAGATATGCTCATTTAAAAATTATTTTGCGATATTACTGTTGAACTGAATTGAATCTGAAACATTTCAGACTCTTTTTTTTTCCTAAAATTTGCTGTAAAAAAAATTTTTATTTACTTTTACTTCTTGTGTGTATATTCTTGTGACTTCTGTACACAAAAAGACTACTGTTCTAATCCACGAGTTTAACAAATGCCAACGATTCTTTTTTTGGGAGAGCTTTCGATTTCGAAATTCAATTCAAACTCGAATCACAATTCAAAATATAAGTCTCAATTACTATTTATTTACTCATATCTGCTATAGTATACTATTTACAAGTTTGTGATTAATTTAAAATCAAAAGATGGGAATAATACCCCATTCGAATCAAATTCTGTTAAGAGAAGCCGAGTAAACGACCGCTCTGTTCTGTTTGTTTTTCAACTCCCCGTTGCCACTGGCAGAAGCGAAACTTTTCCTCATTCGCGTTCGAATTGTAACAACTACAGAGACTGTTCGTACACTGTTTGTACTATTTTCATTGTATTTTACAGCAATAGTTTACCTCAAATTCTTTTGTTTTAAATGCTACATTTAATAACCCTTGTTCTTTACTGTCTTTCTACACTGTAAATTTCAAGATAAATAAAGCATTTTTTAAGAAAAATTGAAAGCGGTATTTTACCCCATTCCTCTTGAACAGCTTTCCGAAGTCAAAGAAGAAGGATTGAAGGTCGACGTTTGGAAAATTCGCTTTTTAAATCTGCAAAAGAGCAAACATCCGTGAATGATACGTCAGGAGATATGGTTTGGAGTATGAGTGAAGGGTATGGTTTTGATAGAGTTTTCTTGTTCCATTTTTTCCAGGAAATTGATAGTGGATTTTGACGAGTGGTTGCTTGCTTTGTTTTGATGCAGTTCTACTGATTGATGGTACTATGGGTAAAGAGAAGGTATTTCATATTTGAAACTTGCGTATAGAATATGTTCCTGATAATATGTGGAGTTGACCATGACAGTTTTCTGCATTCTCCTTAATTTTATTTGCTGCTATATCAAAAATCAGTAACAATCATAAAACCATTTGAAAAACTTTCTTTAGATTCTTTGAACCATGTCCTAAGATTTTTTCTTCTCTTTGATGGTAATAAATGGATCTCTTTTTAATGCAGTCGTTTAAATTTTAGTGTCATCTATTGTGATAACATTTTTCCATTTTTGTCCGAATAATTGTTTCTCATAGAGAATTCTACAACGCGTTCTACTTTCGGTGACATGTCGTGAAGAAAGATAATGCATATTACGTTTCTTTGCCTTTTAAAATTCAAAGCAACATTAATTACTTTATTTACAGTTGACACTCAGCATTTTAATAATTATTCAGCTGTCCTTGGATTTCTGTGATATTCTTTTAACATTAAAGTTTTTACCTTTGCAACATTCGAAACATTCTGTTTTTCCTTGAATATGTATTTTGAATAATTTTTCTCCTTGAAGAAAACTTTGACTTTTTTTTTTCGCATTCTTATTGGGAGTATTATCTATGGTTGCTTTAGATACCGAAAATTCATGCTTTTCACAGAATTTTTAATAGCTAAATACCAATAATTTTCTTTGGAAAAAGCACAAACATAGCCTTCCGCCCATTGCTTCTTTAAAAGCGCCATTTTGCATGAAAACAAAATTGTCAAGTAACAGACAGTAATTTACATTTTGGAAAATATACTTGCAGTTTAAAGAAATTTTCCAATCAGGAGATTTTTTATAGCAAAGCAAAGTCACCTAAAAAATGTGCTAACAGCCTCTCTATATAACAAATTATATATAGAAGAAAATGTAATATATACATACAATCTAACTGAAATTTATTTGAAAAAATTTTGAGATGTAGAAAAATTAATCATGATTAGAGTAGCAATTTTATCCCGAAAAAAATTCGGGGTGATTGAGGAGAAGAGGAATTTGCGTGAAATTTTTTCTGCCTAGGATTAATAAGAAGAATTTCGTGAAATCTTTGCAGCCGACAATTTATTCTAAAATTTCAAGGAGAAAATGGGGGAGGGAAGAAACTGGTGGGTTCAAAAGAGTAACAGAATTACTGCTCAAAACCAACTAAGCATTAACTTAGCTATCATTGTATCCAAAACACGAATGTGCAAAATTGTTATTTCGAAGGGGGTGCCATTATTGCTTTGACACGCATTTGTTGAAAATATTCGTGCTAACAATCTCTGCATAACAATTTTCATGCTAAATTCAGCTCATAAAATAGGCATCTTTCTCTTTTAGTACAGTAAAAACTGCTCATACAGCTTTATAACACAAATCAATTAAATAATAGCTTTCGTAATTAAGATAAAATTATTAATTTAATTTAATTTTGTAATTTAGGTAAAATTATTAATCAGGCAGTTAAAAAATTCTCATCTCAACACACCGAAAGGCTCGCTCTTGTTTTAGGAGATTAATAAGAATTCTGTTGTCATTCCTTTCTTTCCATCAATTAGCTATAAAATTGCACATATTTTACAGAAATTTAACTTTCGGCTCGTCTATTCTCCTATCAATAAAATTCCGAGTTCCGTACTCAAGGACCCGATTCCGGACACGAATCCCTGGGATATTAACAGGATTCCCTGCCAGTGTGGTTTAATTTATATTGGTCAAACTAAGACAGGCTTAAAATTTCGCGTTAAAGAACATGAGGCATATGTTAGAAAAAAGGAAACACAGAAGTCCTGTATTCCCGAGCACTGTTGGTCCGAAAATCACACTTTCAATTTTTCTGAAGCCAAAATTATTCAAAAAACATCTTCCATTGGTGAATTAGAGTTTCTAGAGGCGTTTCACATTCAAAAAAATCTTTCAGTTCTAGTTAATGACCCTAATTCCATCCATCTCTACCTTCAGTCTTTAAGGAAATTGCGTTTTAGTTTTCTTGTTTCATCAATAGATGACGCAAGTAGCTAAACTTCTGTCCAGCCATTCTTATCTCATCTTATCTCGTTCATTTGCACTCTGGCAGCTAAAATTATTCAAAAAAATCTTCCTTTAGTTAATTAGATTTTCTAGAGGCGTTTCACATTCAAAAAAAATCTTTCTATTCTAGTTAATGACCCTAATTCCATCCAAATTTACCTTCAGCCTTTAAGGAAATTATGTTTTAGTTTTCTTGTTTCATCAATAGATGGCGCCAGTAGCTTAACTTCTGTCCAGCCATTCTTATCTTATCACTATATCTTAACTCGTTCATTTGCACTTTGGCAGCTGAGGCTGATCGTTCGGTAAAACCCATCGAAACTAGTACCGTGAAAATTTACAAATATAACGCTGATTTTTGTTGATTGACTTCGAAATTAATAGCTTTCGTAGTTAAGCACATAAATTTTAAATTCCGTTAACTGCTATACGTAGCATTAATTCAATACTTATTTTCAGTTTCTGAATTCTTAAGCTTCCTTCTTGCCTTTGTAGCATGAATTTATTAATTAACCCAAAATCATGAAATATAAAAGTAAAAATATTCCTTATTCCTTCTTGCGCTCGTGAATATGCATTTACAGCATTTAAATTCTAAAAAAACACATGTCTGAGATGTTATCGCCGTGCGATGATTTGTAAAAACTTTATTTTTTATCACAATGTGAATCACTTTGTTTTCGACGACGATGTTTTAGAACTACGTGTTTTCTCCTTGCTTTCTTTCTCCCGCAATGATTTATACGACGACGTTTTCGATTAGCGTTGTTTCCTCTGCGACGTTTTTGTCCACAATGTTTTTGTCCATATTCATTCGGTGGACACCATGTCATCATATCAGATTAAGAATTTTTACATTGTATTGTTACATTCAATTGTTCTGACAAATAATATTCACAACTGTTCGTCGGTACTGATAGATCAGGAAGATAATTTTAATGCCACTTTGGAAAATGATACTCTCTCGTATCTAGAAATCTAGCAAAATATGAGGTTCTAATTTAGGTTTTGAAACAAGCGTATCTTGAAATGTATTTTATAGTAAATTTTAATCGAAAATGAATCTAAGCTATTTCGATTCTACGACTCAAATTATGCCAAACTGCCAAGTTTTGTAAAAATCGTAAGAGTACTTTTTGAAAAACTGGATCTCAAAATTTTAACTCCTCGGTGTAAATAGAATCTGGTATATATTTATTAATCTCATTTTTTTATTAAAGTTATTTGATTCTTTCTTTCACATTTCGCAATTTAGGTTCATTCCAAATAGAATTCGCCCATTTTTTACGATTTATTTTTAAAATTTGCATTTTTAAATAATTTTTATAAATGTTTCGAAAAACAATTCTGAATTATATTCTATAAAAGTTTTACCATCATGTAATAGTTGTATTTCTAAGTAATCCTGCAAAAAATTAGTTTTCTATTCAAAATTTCCGAAGATACACGTAAATTTACATACTGGCTCGTTTTGAAATCTGGCATATTTGTTGAAAGCGATAATAACATCAAATGTGGTTTACGGACTATTTTAAAATTATTTGATAGTGTGACTTTTTTTTCCGCTCGTGCACAATGTAAAAAGGGAAAGGAAAGTAGGTTGCCATATATTAAGAAGATCGTCAAGTCAATTATTTTTGGCCCAAACTGAAAAACAATACGCCAAGATAAATTCTTAAATTTCTCCGTATATTTCTCACCAAAAATTACAAAATTTAGTATTTCGGCATAATTTGAGTCGTAGAATTGAAGTATGAAAAACCATTGGCATGTTATTTCAAAAAGTCCGATTTTGTGTCAAAATACTTATGTTAGAACAATGCTATGTCTAAATCTAATATATATCCTAAGTCGCGCTTTTGAGACATGAAAAGTGCAATTTGAATTTCGTCATCGGTAGAGGAGAACGGGAGATATAGAACTGTCCTATTTTTTTTCGCAGTGTACAAATGTCGGCTTCTTCAGTGTCGCTACTGCATTAGCCGTCCGTACTCGCCGTCTCAGTTTTAGCAGCAGAAGGTCCCTCTTTTGTATCAGAAGCACTCGTGCCACCTCCTCTGGATTGATGCAATTACACTCATATTCGCTCTGATACGAACATCCATTTTTCTGATAACTAGCTTTCATAGAGAATACCTCTTCTCATATATTGTTGGGTTCACAACAGAACACCTAAATCAGATGTCTATAAAGTAAGACCCGGACGTTATTTCTACATGAAAAAAAAATTAAGCAAATAAAACTATGCATTCTAACGCAACTGCCGATAGTCGAGTTGAAAAGTTATGAATAAAGACAACATGCGGAGCTTCTGGCAGCCATGGTTGCATTTTGTCGTCTGCCGTTGCCTAAGACACAGTGCTGCCAGCTTTCACAGTTTTGATTTAACGCCGCACATCGTATGGTTCGTCACGTCTGTCGGCACTTACCGACTATCAGCGTTTCGTGACATTTGGTTCTTTTCATTTTATTTTATTTATTTCCCACCATTCCCATGTTACTCTCGAAAGCAGATAAAAAGTGAAAATTGAATTTCGAATGTCATGCTTTTAAAGCAGAATGCCGTGTGAATTATTTTATCATAGAATTAAATGATGAAGTATTTATTATGTTTATTATATAATGGCATAATATCTGTGCGAAAACAATACAATATATGTGATCTTACCAAACTAAGCACTCGACGCAGTATTTAAAAATTACAGAAATGGACGATCGCTAAAATTCGAAAGTTTAAGCCGGAGTGATTCATCACAGCACAATGTATTCGTAAAAGTAAAAAAATCTGATCTATACAACCCCATGACTTCCTTGTATGGCCTATTAAAGTATACTTATCTTTTGCTGCATTTCGTTTAAACTTATTTCCTCGAATTTCATTAGAGATATATTTTTCATTCAATTAATTCAGTTCTCATTCCGCCATGCCGAGCTGAGCTCCCGAGCGTGTAGGACGCACTTTTGATTCCTGATACCTCATACAGTTCTGACCCAGTCCAGTAGGCAGTCAGTGACTTTACCTATCTTAGCTCTGCTGTGAATCTCTTTGCTTAGTGCGACCCCAGTGGGTTCCACGATTAGCTATGTCTTATTTTAGGACACCCTTAACGGAAGATGATAAAAGTGACTTATCTGATTCTGAACAGTCTACCTTATAAATGCCAACTACCTCACGACGTGACGAATTTTTGAAGGACCCAAGACTAAGGAGAACAAGTAAAAGAAAACAGAAGAAAATGGATACGGAACGGAAGAGAAAAGAGGAAGTTAACGACTCCCAAGATGAAGATTATGGTAAAGATTACGATCCCGCATGAAGAATTTTAAAAAAAACACGACCAACTGATACTAAAGCTAGCCGCTGCGAAAACCCAGGACGAGAAAGAAGCAATAATGATGGATTACGCTACCGAAACCGCAAAGATAATGAAGAAAAGACAGTGTCCGGAGCAAACGAACAGCAACCAAAATGCAGAAGGTATATGGCAAACGCCAAGAAAAACTGCAAAAATATTGTAAAATACGGAGCCGATGGAAATCGCACAAGAAAACCGATTTCAGATTCTTCAAAAGATCGTGGAGCAGAACGCCGAAGGAGGAGCCATAGCAGAAACCCCTCCCCCGCCTATTGTATTTCCGAACGAGGAAACTGATTGGATGATAATAGATGAAGTCTTCAAGGAAAACTGTGCTGAGGCATTCGAATGCCAAATATTAACTATGAAGAACATCCCCTTCCATCCATATCGTTATGATTGTGAAAAACGGATCCGAGTCGTCTTAAAAAATATAATATATGAATTATTATTCACCGAAGCAGCCATCAGTCAAAATCCTTGTTTTCGTATCGAGAATTTCTTTAATTCTCAATCAACAAACACCCTACGTTATGTCATCGCCTCACATGTTACGTACAGGATGCAGCTTTTGCCCAAGAGCCTGTTCTCCATGTGCTTCGCACAATACTGAGCACACCGAACCGGGTAACAGAATGGTATATATATATATATATATATATATTGCAACAAAAATGGAGGTGCACAATTACAAACATTCCCCCCATGCATATATTGTTTCCCTTAGCGCTTGTAAATTCAGTATATCATTGCTCGAAATTCTGGGAAAATCTTCGAATGCATGGCTTCAAAAAACAAGAGCATTGCACATACACTGAAAACATTGAAAATTCAGTATATTATTGCTCGACACTGAAAATGCAACACCAAGAAGGAGTGGTCGGAAAGTGATGAAATTTGAAAATAAGGCAGCAATAAGTGCAACAGCTCGCAGCAATAAGTGGTCTTTATTTCAAAATGATAGTCAGAATACAGAGAGAGAACGACGTCGGCTCAGTGGGATGTAGGACCACCGCGGACAGATATGCACGAAGAAACACGTCTAGACATAGACTTAATAAGAGTGCGGATGGTGTCCTGAGGGATGGCTCTCCATTCCCTTTCAACCATTTGCCACAGTTCGCCTTCTGAACGAGGCAGAGGCACAGTCTGCAAACGGCGTCCCATCACATCCCACACATGTTCGATTGGTGACAGGTCAGGAGAGTACGGTGGCCAGGGAAGCATCTGTATACCTTGTAGAGCATGTTGGCAGATGCGAGCACTGTGTGGTCTGGCGTTATCCTGCTGCAAAATTGCATTAGGCAGGCCCTGAAGGTAGGGGATTGCCACTGGCCGCAGTACATTATCCAATATCATTGGACCGTCATAGTGCCTTGAATACGAACTAGAGGTGACCTGGAATCGTAGGCGATGGCGCCCTAAACCATTATGCCAAGTTGTCGCCCGGTGGGGCGTTTCACAGTTACTGCCGGATGAGATTTGTCTCCACGTCGACGTCACACACGTATGCGGCGACTGTCACTGGATAAACAGAAGCATGACTCATCTGAGAACACGACGTTTCGCCATTCTGTCATCCACATCACTCCAGTCCGGCACCATTCTAAACGTTGGCGTCTATGCTGTGGGGTCAATGCCAGTCTTCTTAACGGACGCCGGCAGTGCAGGCCACGTTCAACCAATCGACGGGAAATGGTTCTGGTCGGCACGTAACATCCAGGGTATCTTGCACATGCTGCAGAATCGCGGTACAAGTGACTTGCGGGACCGCCACAGCTTGTCGGCGGATGCGTGCTGACGTCCACGCGTGCTGACGATCCACGCCTACAGTGGCTGCACCTGCACCTCTCCTTCTTCCCACATTTCCTTGTTCCAACCATGTTCGCCACAGTCGATGCACCGTGCTCGCATCCATGTGGGTATCAGCCGCGATTTGACGTAAGAACCAACCCGCCCTTCTCAGTCCGATCACCATAATCAGTCCTTGTAAAATCGTCTATCTGCTGGAAGTGTCTTCGTCTACGGCGGCCTGGCATTCTCTCCTATTAAACGGCATTATCTCTATTAAACTATTATCCTAATCCTCCGGGACAAAAACCAACTTTCTTCGATAATTCGTCTGATAGAAATAACGACACGAATATTGCCCATTCTGCCCTTTCCTTCCCTTATATCTTACTTCACGTGCGTAGGAGAGCTGCGCATTTCACATCATTCGCATAACTCAGTGACGTGCATCTACTTTAAAATTTGCATAAATTTCTGACCACTCCTTCTTGGTGTTGCATTTTTAATGGTGAGCAGTGTATATCTTTCAGGTTTCTTATTAAAAAAATAGGGTGTGGTTTATAGGCGAATATACCTAAAAATTAAAATATATAGTTTGAAATTATAGGTATGCGTTATACAGCGGAATATATGGTACATATTTATTACAAAAGGCAGTCGGTAAACCTAGTTACAAACTGGTTTTCGTTTCTGTTATCGTGGAAATATCGTAGCAATCTTTGAGAAAGAACTGGAAGCTTTGTTCATTTAACGGCAAAATAAGTATTCCTGAAGAAATTTCACATCTTTTTCTTTTTTTCTTCTATTATAGGAAATTCATACAAGCAGAAATTTTAAAATCCAGTTTAAGACAAAAAAATAATCGTAATTTTTGTATAAAAGTCGTTAAAATTCAGGATAAAACAAAAAGAATCCATACAAAAATGGCGATGTTGGAAACTGAATATTTGCCAAGAGCATGGTTGCCTGAATAATTGTTATCAAATATCCTCGTTCCGAAATCTGTAAGTTGTTTGAAGTTTGCTCTGGTATGTAATTTAAACTTTTAAAGTCAGTGAGAAGTACCATACCGCTTAAATTCTCATAAAAGCAATATTTTTTACAATTCTACAGAAATACTAACAGCGTGTTAAATTTGTTCTTTAATTTAAACATGAGACTTTTTTTATTTATTTTAATTATGTCAAAAGACAGAATGATTAAGGGAAAACCAAAAATTAAATAATGAAAACAGCATTTTGAAAAAAATGCTTTTAAACTAAGGAAGATAAAATACTGTTTCTCAAAGAGGATTTGAAAAAAAAATCGTTCTAATCTTCATCTTTTGTTATTGTCCTTGAAACAGAAAGAAGGAATGAAAAAGGATAATACGTAATTAAATTGTCTTTTTGGGTAGAAGTAATTAATAAATTAAAGAATTTTGTAACAAATGTGTAATAACAGCTTTTACAGCTTCAAGCATAAAAAACTTGCATTAAGTAGCCTACTAATTGCGATAACTTGTCTTTAATAATTCTTGTATTAAAAAGAAAATTATTTCCTTTTATACCAGAGCTCTTAATGCTCCTTTTTCTCAACGCCGACTGAGAACTAACACAGTACCATACTTACGTTATATCGTATCACCTTCATTTTTCTTTTGAAAACAGATAGATTACACCTATGACGTCGAGACTTTTTCTTTTAATCCAGGATTCCGTTTCATTCTTTTTAGATGCTTATGCTCTAAAAAATAATTTGAATTAATTATTATACAAGTCTCAAGTAATGCAGACATATAAAGTTGAAAAACTTCTTTCAACTGAATGCTTTATTTTTGTCTTCAAGTAACTAATAGGCTTTCGAAAATCTCAGAAGCTTCGTCATTTAGCTTTGTAACAATATAGAAAGAAAAATAATAAAATGCTTTTATGTAAAATATTTTGCAAATGTTAAAAATTAATGAAATATTAAATTTTAAATGATTATAATATATAACTGGAATTTTAATTATAAAAAATCCATTAAACTCTTTTTACTTCCTTGTAGGAAGTAAAGGAAGTCTTGCAATCACGAAAAATTCCAGGTACTATATTTCAACGAAAATATCAATTTTCACCTCTATCGACACTGGTGAAAAAAATTAAGAGAATTTGCATATTTTATCGAATTCCATGAAAAGAACTGAACTGAAGGAAAAACCACTGCTTCTAGATGAAATTGCAGATCTTGTACGGCAAATACGTAAACTTGCACGTGTTTGTAAGCGGAGCCAGTAGAAAAACAGGCTTTATAAGCGCGGGGAGGATTAGACAATTTGCGTTCGCTAGCACACCTCGGCGATTTTCTTGGTGTTATCTTGCAGCAAACGGTTAAATTTACATCGGAACAGTAAAAATGAGTTACCACCAACGTTTAGATGATGGAATGAGGCGGCGAATTGTGGAGAGGTTAGAGGCAGGCCTGTCTCAAGTCCAGATATGCAGAGAGTTTAATTTAACGCCCAGCGTCATATGTAACCTATGGAAACAGTTCCAGCATACTGGATACATTGTGAGAAAGCCTCGGCAAGGTCGTCCAATAGCCACGACGGCCAGAGAAGATCGCTCTTTGTCCATTTTAGCGAGGCTAACAGAGAGGCTACAGCTTCTCAGCTCTCTCGGGACTTGTATGCAGCCACAGGAACCCGTGTAACAAGGGTCACTGCTTCCAAAAGACTGAATGAGAGAGGGTTGTTTGCCTGAAGACCGTCTGTTTGCGTCCCGCTCACATCTACGGACAGGAGAGACCGATTAGCATGGTGCAGGCAGCATAGTGATTGGAGTACGGAGCAATGGGCGACTGTTCTGTTCACCGACGAGTCCCATTTTAGTCTAAACACCGATTCTCGCCGTATTTTCATATGAAGAGAGCCAGGGACCCTCTACCTACCCTCCAATGTCCGCGAAATCAGCAATTATGGTGGTGACTGGGTAATGGTCTGGTCAGGCATCATGTTGGACGGCCGCACACCTCTCCACGTCTTTGACAGAGGCTCTGTGATTGGTGTAAAGTATAGGGATGAGGTCTTGGAGCCCTATGTTCGTCTTTCCAGGGGGTGCAGTGGGTTCTAAGTTTATCTTACAAGATGATATCGTGAGACCACATAAAGCTCTTCTGGTCGACGAATTTCTCGAGAGTGAGGATATTCGCCGGATAGATTGGCCAGCCAGGTCACCAGACCTCTACCCTATAGAGCATGCTGGGACGCTCTGGGGAAGACAACTGCAACCCGCAACACCCCTCCGAGAACCATCCAGGAACTGAAAACAGCGTTGCTGAATGAGTGAGACCAACTGCCACAGGCACTGATAAACTGCCTTATTTCCAGTATGACATCATGCTGCGAAGCCTGTGTTACTGTAAGAGAGGACTATACCCCCTATTAACCCATTTCTTTTGTGTCTTCTGCTGTCGCAGTTTCAGACCTTCAGACTCCCATGAGTATTAGACACGAACATGTGTGTCTATTATAACTGTTGAACGTTTATTTTGTTTCTATTATATCAACCTATGTTCAAACCAAATTTTATTAAAATCTGTCCAGTAGATCTGGAGATCGTAGATCAAATATGGAAATTCTCTTAATTTACTTCACCAGTGGAATTTAAACGATGCTTTTGCGTGATATCTGTAGGTAAGGACAGAATAAAGGACTCTTTTTCCCAAAACGAATTATAAAGCTAATTTAAAATGGAATTCAGAAGAGATTTTTCCGTGGCGTCTGTACGTACGTATGTACACTGCGCAAAAAAAATGGGACAGTTCTATATCTCCTGCTCTACTAGGCAGATTGACGAAATTCAGCTTGCGTTTCTCATGTATCGAAAGCGCGACTTAGGCTATATATTAGATTTATACATAGCATCATTCTAACATAGGTATTTTGACATCAAATCGAACTTTTTCTGAAATAGCATACCATTTTTTTTTTCATATTTCGATTCTGCGACTCAAATGATGCCTAAATATTAAATTTTGTAAAATTTGGGGCGAAATTTACGGAGAAATTCATAAATTTAACTTAACGAATTTTTTTTCAGTGTCAGCCAAGAATAATTCACTTGGCGAACTTCTTAATATGTGGCAACCTATTTTCCTTTCTTTCCATTGTGCAGAGGAGAAAACAAAGTCATGTCGTTCCTGCCTTTTTACATTGTGGATAGAGGAAAAAAAGTCACATCGTTCTGCCAAACTTCAAAACACGCCAATACATAATTTCAGGTGTATCTTCGGAAATTTTGAATAAAAAGCCCTAATTTTTTGCAGGTATGCTTAAAAATAAATCTACTTTAAGATGATTGTAAACATTTTATAGGTTATAATTCAAAACGTTTTTCGGAAAATTTATAAAAATTATTTAAAGATACAAATTTTAAAAATAAATCATAAAAAATGGGTGAATTTTGTTTGGAATGAACCTAAATTTCGAACTGTGTAATAAGGAATCCAAAAAGTTTCTTAAAAAAGAGATATTAATAAATATATATCAAATTCAATTAACACTGAGAAGCTAAAATTTTGAGAGCTAATTTTCGAAAAACTAATCGTGCGATTTTTACAAAAGTTGGAAGTTTGGCATAATTTGACTCGTGGAATCGAAATATGGAAAAACATTGGCATGTCATTTCAGAAAAGTCTGATTTTGTGTCAAAATACCTATATTTGAACAATGCTATATATAAATCTAATACATATCCTCAGTCGCGCTTTCGAGACATGAAAAACGCAATTCGAATTTCGACAATCGGCCCAGTAGAACGGGAGATATAGAACTGTCTTTTTAGTCCAAAGGGATTTAGTCCCGAAGGACTATTACTTTCGTTTTGCGATTTCGCGTCGATTCACTCTGAATGCCCGTTTCACTTTTCAAATTGTTGCCACTAAATGTTATCGCTCTGCATTAAATTTTAAAAAATGAAAAATCTGCATAAATGTATGTATGTTTCTCGCATTGTGATAAAACCTAGAGCCATCGAATTTTGAATGACGTAATCCTACTGCGAATATGGGCATCTGGAAGCCCTAATTTTGAATTTGAAATTTGCTTTATTATCGATTTTATGTTTTGTAACATTTCA
>KK112890.1:746890-758668 GCA_000611955.2 Stegodyphus mimosarum
TGCTTATGACAGAAATCACGAGAACACAGATACAGCTAACCTGTTCTCCGGGATATTAACCCCATCGAGCCACCAATGTTCAGTGACTTTGCCTCTCGGCCGCTGGAAATACCCTGATCATAAATAACAAACTTAAAGAATATTTAAGAAGATTCAACAGTAAGCTTTAAATATTAATTGAACTACCTGAGAAAATCCCCGGTTAAACACTTGGTCATGTGATTTTGATGATCATGCAAGCAGTTTAATATGGTGTGTGGAAGAAATAAGAGAATCGATCCGCAGGTGCAGTTTTAAATGACAATCCTTTGACCCTAAAGATAAGGTACTATATTTGCAAACAGATGAAGAATTTTTGAAGTAAAAATAGCAAAAATAATCAAGAACTTATAGCTGACTGGAGTTTCATTGTATTGATCCTACTTTATTATCTTATGAAACCGCAGTCAACGATTATTTGTGCTAATTTTTACTTTCTTGTACGAAGTAAAAAGGAAGTATTGTAATCGCGAAACATTTCGGGTATCATATTTCAACGAAAATTTCCATTTTGACCGCTATCGAATGCAATTTAACGATGTTTGGGGGAGACATCCGTTCGTAAGGACAGAATAAAGGACTTTATTTCCCCCAAAAATTATAAAACTGATTTAAAATGGATTCTGAAGCAATATTTTCGCAAATCTGTGCGTACGTATGTACTTATGTATGTACGTATCTCGCATAACTCAAAAACGAGTAGCCTCAAAATGTTGAAATTTTGTATATAGGACTGCTATAACATGTAAATGTGCACCTCCTATTTTAGTTGCAATCGGTAGCACCAAAAGTATTTAAATATATGTATATATACACATTCCAGTCACATTAATGTGACCATCTGTCAAAAGCCAGAATAACCACCTTTCGCAGAACGGACTGCTGCGAGACGTGCAGGAAGAGAGTCACATAGGTCCCCGAAGGTGTTCTCTGGGATGTTGAGCCATGCCGACTCTAATGCCGTGGCCAGCTGCGCTAGATTACGCGGTTGAGGATCCATGGCGCGAACAACTCGATCGAGATGGTCCCACAGATGCTCGATTGGGTTTAAGTCAGGTGAGTTTGCTGGCCAGGGGAGGACGGTAAACTCATCCTGGTGCTCTTCGAACCACGCACGTACACTGGCAGCTGTATGGCACCTCGCATTGTCCTGCTGGAAGATGCCATCATCCTGAGGAAAAACAATGCGCATGTAGGGGTGAACATGGTCCGCAAGGACAGATGCGTACTTGTATTGATCCATTGTGCCTTCCACAATGATCAGTGAACCTAGAGAATGCCAGGAAAACATTCCCCAGACCATAATGCTCCCGCCTCCAGCTTGGACCGTTCCGGCAATGGTTGCAGGGTGGTTCCTTTCAGAGGTTTCACGCCTTATACGCCAACGTCCATCTGTCCGATGGAGCATAAAACGCGATTCATCCGAAAACGCAACCTGTCGCCACTCAGTGGACGTCCAGCTGCTGTACTGGCGTGCAAATTCTAGCCTTCGCCGTCGATGAACAGCAGTCAGCATAGGTGCACGAACCAGGCGTCTGCTTCGGAGGCCCAGACGCAGCAATGTTCGCTGAATAGTACTTTGGGAGACACTTTTGGTAGCCCCTTGGTTCATTTTGGTGGTCAGTTGCTCAACGGTAGCCCGTCTATCTGCCCGAACGCATCTCCGCAACCGTCGTTCGCCTCTGTCATCTATGGCCCGTGGTGCACCACATTTCCCACGCCGCTGATTTTGGACAGTCCCATTTTGCCATGCACGGTACACTTTTACCACGGCGGCACGCGAACAGTTCACAAACTCAGCCGTTTCGGAAATGCTTCCACCCTTGGCCCGAAAGCCAATGATCATGCCCTTTTGGAAGTCGGATAAATCGCTTCGTTTCTGCATTACGCCAACGATTGAAATGTTTTCCGAAGCCCTCACACACCCTTTATATACGCTCAACTGCACTGTGCTGCCACCTGCCTTCTGTAATTGGTTATTTAACTCTGACATGGAAAGTACGTGGTGGTCACATTAATGTGACTGGACTGTGTATATATATATATACAGAGAGAGAGAAGGCCACTCTGTTACTTGGCTCACTGAGCTCAGTTTGTTTATTCTTATATATTAGTAAATTGTGCATTTTTTGCTTTAAAAATGATTGAATTATGTTGTTCTTATCTTACCGTTAAGGTTTTTATGCCTTTAGTAAACTTGCATGCAAGATTTGTAGAATTATCAACAATTTAAAAGTTGTTTAAGTGAGGCTAGGATTATTTGTTTTCATCATAGCGGCCATATTTGTTTATATTTGAAACCTAGCAGTATAGTCGATTTGTTGCCAATCTAGAGAAACTAAGCTTCGCAACAATAAAGATAACGCCTTCTTTTATTATTGCGAATTAAATCATGATATCCATTCTGTAATTTATTCGAGGAGATAAGTGTTTAAGATTTACTTCGTGATTTTTAATATAGATATTTTGAGTTTTTATATATTTTTGCCTTGCCGCGAAGTGAGAACTAAATTAATTGAATGAGAAATACTGAATCGTCTGACAAACTGTTTCTTTTTTTTTTTTTTTTTTTTTTTTTTTTTTTATTGTTTAATTTCTTTTACACATCGTTTTGGATTTATTATAGTATTTGAATAGAACATGTGGCAATAATTAGATAATTTTTCAGATAATATACATAATTTTTGCGCATTCTGAGTTATAAAATGAATGAGATGTAACGCTTACCCTGTTAAGCGAAGCTGGCGCCAAAGTGTCGTTATGGTAAACAAATATAGTGAATATTAAAGAGCGCTTTTATTCTATTGTGTTTTATGCGCAATCGACGAAGTACATTTAATTCAATCGAATAAATTTAAATGAAGTGCAAAATGCGTATAATTTAATATTCCGTACAAGGAAGTCATGTAGTACACACATCAGTTTTTTAAGCTAAACTTCGCCTTTATTTACGTTAAAGGTAAACATATTCAGTTTCTGTTTCTTAATGAATTCTTTGTTTAATTCCTTCAAGAAGCAGAAGGTAAGTTCTAATTTATTTTATATCTATGTTTAACTCCTATAGGTAGTCCAATGGACTTTTAAAGTCATACCTTTCTACTGCTTTTAAAGATCTAAAGATCTACTAATCTTTACATGTATACTCAATGACTTAAAATGCGAAGCACCTAAGAGGAATTATCCGAATAGGGCAAAATTGAGAGTGCCGTACCTTACGATAGAATATGCAAATGATTATCTTTCGGTAGCCAATGAGCGACTATCTGAAACTGCAGCGCATTGCAGTGGAGCATACGAATGATGAATAAAACAGAGGACATTGCAATGTTAAGGAATAATAAATACAGGGTTATTCAAAAAGAAAGAGCAGATTTCACACATTTATTTCTTCCAAACTACAAAAGATAGAAACATGATTCTAACGTTAATGGATAGAGAAAAGTGTACAATTTATTATTAGTTCGGGTAAAAGTTCCAATAATGGCCGCATTGGCTCTGTTGTTTGTTCTGGTATTATTTGTCGGCTGGAGCCCAAAGAAAGCCACATCGCGAGCAAGCAAAGAACTTAAAATTCCTCAACCAACGGTATGGCGAGTTCTAAAACATCGTCTGCACATGAAGCCATACAAACTGCAGTTATTGCAAGCATTGCATCCTGACGACCACAGCAAAAGGTACGAATTTCGCAGTAGCATGTTAGATGATATGGAAGAAGACAATTTTGCTGAAAGATTAATTTTTTCCGATGAATCCACTTTTCATCTTTCACACACGGTGCTCATATTGAATGCATGCCATAATTGTAAACTTTTCTCTATCCATTAACATTAGAATCATGTTTTTATCTTTTGTAGTTTGGAAGAAATAAATGTTTGTAATCTGCTCTTTGTTTTTGAATAACTCTGTATAAATAATCGCTGCTATTTAAAAAAAAAAAAAAAACTTTTGTCGGCTTATTCGGGGGGGAGGGGGGAGTTTGAGAAGGAACAGATTTTCATCTACTTCCTCATTCTCAGGGCCACTTATTCGCTTATTTAGTTGTCGTATTAAATGCATAGAGCACGACTCTCATTAAAATTGCTTCAGTCAATAATCTTATTTTCACAAAAGTTGAGTTGTTTCTCAAACCACTTAATCGTCGTAAGTCCCTCTACTGTTACTAGCAGTATTCTGGAGATACTGAACCGACTGTCAGAACGGATGCGGTTTTTTTTTTTTTTTCGCTTGTAGCTTTTCATGTGTCACCTCCAAATGCTTTCATTGATATGTACTTTCATTCCGTGGCCGTTTTTGTACATTCGAAAGCAAGGTAAAATAACTCTATGGGAGTATTCTACCTTCTTGAGGGAGATGCGTATCTCGTTAGAAAGAGCTCTTTCTTAGAACGACATAAGCATCTCTCTCAGGCTTCAGTAAATAAAAACTGTTATTATTTTTTGTTTAAATCTGATGTACACACCACATGTCTTCCTTGCACGGAATATTAAATTATACACATTTTTCCCAGCCTTTCATTTAAACTTTTTCTTTGAATTTCATGAAAGATATATTTCTTATTCAAATAATTCAGTTCTCACTTTGCGGCAAGGCAGAAATACATAAAACTCGAAATATTTTCATTAAAAATGGAAAGATATAGAAAAGCATAAAACACCAAGTATAGTTAAAACAGTTTAAAAAAACAAGTTTACAATTAAAATTACAGTTACTACGCAAAAACAAGCAATTCGGCCAGCAGGCAAGAAAGCAGATTTTTCGGTGCCCCAAACTAAAAGTTTTTTTTTAGTCTCATTCAGCAAAAAGACACTGAAGTTGCAGAAAGAATTAATTCACTATTTTGCTAAGTTTCAAAAGTAAATAAATAAGGCTGCTATGATAAAAATTTAGGCTTAGCTGCACTTAAACAACTTTTAAATTGTTGATAATTCTACAACTATTGCATGCAGCTTAACTAAAGGCATAAAAACCTTAACCGAAGATAAGAGCAACATAATTCAATCATTTTTAAAGCAAAAAATTCACAACTTAAAAACATATAAGAATAAAGAAACAGATCACTGAGCCGAGTAACAGAGTGAATATATATATATATATAAATAGGAGGTGCTCATCTACATGTTATAGAAGTCCTATATATAAAATTTCGAACGTTCTGAGGCTACTCGTTTTTCAGCTATGCGAGATACATACATACATACGTACGCACAGACGCCACGAAAAAAATCTGTTCAGAATCCGTTTTAAATCAATTTTATAATTTTTTGGGGGAGAAAAGAGTTCTTTATTCTGTCCTTACATACAGATGTCACGCAAAAACATCGTTAAGTTGCTTTCGATAGCGGTCAAAATGGATATTTTCGTTAAAATATGGTACCCGAAATTTTTTACGATTACAATACTTCCTTTTTCTTCGTAAAAGGAAGTAAACAGAGCTCTTATTTTCCTTAGTTATCAGTAATTTAAAAATTCCTAACATATTTTTGAAAAAAGAAAGTACTGTTGCGTGCGTACTGGTTCGTTATGGATTGAATGCAGAAATCGTTACAAAATTAACAAAAAATTATTCTTTCCACAAGAAATAAAACAAAATGCTGAAATATTTCTTCAGAGTTTCGTTCAATATCACTGTGTCTCAGACGTTTAGCAAAACTCAATTCAAAAACAGAGAAACTAATTCTATCTCACAGCGAAATTGCTACTATCAATCACAGCATTAAGTAAACAAACAGTTCGCTTAAAACAGCTGCAACGACAATTGAACTGAGGTGTTTCAAGTCGGCTTTTATAAGCTTTTTTAATTGTTTACTAGAACATTCCGGTAAAACCTCGATTTTTGTGGATGGCAACAGCAATTACGAGATATTTATTTATTAAATATTAAATGCGCGCGCTCTTTTATTTTTACTTTTCCGACGTAGCTTTCTCTCCAAAAATCGTATGCGTTGCACGGGAAAATAAAGCAATTTTTAATTACAAACCTAAATAAATAGCCAAATAAATATGAAATTCGTAACAATAGTTAATATGCGGCCTACTCACAGTTCTTTTCATGACAAGTGAATTAGATAAGCGATGGTTGTTATGACTATCATTGGCGTTTTATCGCTATTTTTGACGACATAAGCTGTTAGGACTGCCAGCTGGCGATTCATCACTATTTTTGGCACCAATTAAAAACGGGAGCCGTAAACATAAAGAAGTACCCAATAAAAAGTAATTCAGAATGATAACATGTTTCAGTCCAATTGCCATAACGATTCACATAGTAAATATATAAATTTAGAAATGTGCATGTCTTAGGAGTAACTTGTAACTTGAAAAGTCCCAACATTGATCCTTTTTAGTCTTCTTTTCGTTACTTCGAATAGAAACGTGTATACAAATGGGCACTTACGAATTACCCTGTCGAACGTTGGCGGAAATTTCGGCAACGGTCACCAGTCGCTGCTGCGGAATTCTAAAGGACACGGTCATCCATAATTGGAGCTTTCGATACTTTGATACTTAGTTGGTTATTCTGGCATACAGCGGGAGATATATTACTCCTGCTTTTTCCAGATTCCTGAATGAGTCCCCTTAGGGTCCTGGCGTATGTCAAGGTCAAAAGATGAAGCTCATTCAGTTGAGATAGCCTTGTAATTGGGGCTAAATCGCGCTACTTGGCCAGTCAGCGGGGTAATACGCAAGTAACTACAAGTGCTTATGATCACGATGGCTGTAGAAAGATAGTACTGGACTCATCTAAGCTGTTGCAGTGCATTATCTCTTGCTCTCTTTTGGCAAATATTTCATAAGGGTAGTTGCAAGCTGAGAAGTATGCTGAGAAAGATGAAATCTTATTTTTACTATTTCATTCACTTGTAATAAAGAGGTGGTAATAAGTATTTTATACTAAGATTTTAAAAGTTTTTAGATAAATACATCTTTAAGTATTGTATACCTTAAATCTAATTACACCTCAAAAGTTTTAGCTTGCTGAACTCACTCGTACGTTTTTCGTTAAAATCACTACAATACCATACTTTAAAAGAATCTGCGTTGCCTGTTGAATAACCTATTAAGAAGAAAATACTAAGCATAATGCTTTAATCTTTAAATGAATTTAATAACAACAGAATGAAAACTTGAGCAACAAAAAAATGAAAAGAAATAATAAGAAAATCATTATTTTTATAAAAGACTGAGTAAAAAAAATGCAAGCAAATATTTAGAAATTAAGAAAGATTTCTTTATTCTTTGGAGATAGCTTTTAAAAGGGATCGTCTTCAAAAAGAAAACAGCATCTTGTAAATCTCTTAAGCACTATCTGATATTAATAACAAAGCGTTGTTTATATAATACAAACTCCATTATTCTTTTTTAATCTGATGCGTGCACCACATGACTTCCATATACGGAATATTAAATTATACGCATTTTTCATTTTATTTAAACTTATTGGATTGAATTAAATCCATTTCATCGATAGCGCATAAACCACAATAGAATAAATGCACTCTTTAAAATTTGCTACCATAGCGACACTTCGTTCTAGCTTCACTTAACAGCGTTACATCTCATTCATTTTATAACTCAGAATGCACAAAAATTATGTATATCAGTTGGAGAATTACTTAATCGCTGCCATATGTTCTATTCAAATACTATAATTAATCTAAAACAATGTATCAAAGAAATTAAACAAACAAAAAAAAAGAAAGAAAGAAAAGAAAAGAAAAAGAAAAGTTATCGCAATAATAAAAGAAAGCGTTATCTTTGTTGTTACGAAGCTTAGTTTCTCTAGATTGGCAACAAATCCACTATTCTCCCTAATTTCGAATGTAAACAAATATGGCCACCATGAGAAAAATTATTAGACTTAGCCGCACTTAAACAACTTTTAAATTGTTGATAATTCTACAAACCTTGCATGCAGATTTACTAAAGGCATAAAAACCTTAACCGGAAGACAAGAACAACGTAAGTCAATCATTTTTAAAGCAAAAAATGCACAATTTACCAACATATGAGAATAAAAAAACTGAGCTCACTGAGCCGAGTAAGAGTCGATATACATATACATATATTTATATACATTTATATATTTTTGATGCGGCCAATTGCAACCAAAATAGGAGGTACACATCTACATGTTATAGCAGTCCTATATACGAAATTTCAACGTTCTGAGTCTACTCGTTTTTGAGTTATGCGAGATACATACATACGTACGTACGCACAGACGTCACGAAAAAAATCTCTTCAGAATCCATTTTAAATCAGTTTTATAATTTTTTAGGCGGAAAGAGTCTTTATTCTGTTCTTACGTACGAATGTCGGTCAAAAACATCATTAAATTGCATTCAATAGCGGCCAAAATAGATATTTTCGTTGAAATATGATACCCGAAATGTTTCGCTATTGCAATACGTCCTTCTTACTTCGTATAAGGAAGTAAAAAGGGTTTTTTCATATTCTTCAAATATTATACCTTTAAATTAACGTTTAATAAAAACGTTATGCTTAATTTTCTATGCATATCTCTATTATCAAGCAATGAAGAATATGTATAAATTACTGTAGATATGTAATCCTTTTTACTGCAATGTTTTTTTTTCTGTATTGCAGTAATATTGTTTATTGTTTTATTTAGTTATGTATTGCCGCGTGCGTTCGGATTCGTAGTGGATTGCATCACAGAATCGATGATAGTTTGGTAAAATTCATTTTATCGAAAGAAACATTTAAAAATTCTGAGAATTTCCTTTGGCCGCTCTGGCGATTTCTCACCAAAACCATCACCAGCTTAGTGAGAGAGTTAAGTAGCTCAATGTTAATTAGACTTGCTCCTGGAATCTTGTTTTTCTGGCAGAACTTCGATTCTTCACATATTCATGTTACATTATATAAAAGATCCTACAGCTTTAAACATAAGTTAATTAAAGTTATTTATACACATACAAAAATTCTTAACAATATTTATATGTTACTTACAGGATAATAATTTTAGAGTTGATATTCAGTTTAATCGTACTTGTGCCCATGCGTTTTGTATATAAGTGCTTATTCCATATAAGTCTAGATATTTCACTCCTGAATGCAACAACGTTTAAATTGTAAAATTAGCTCAGGCAAAACGAAAGAAAGAGGGAAAAGGGAACGAAAGAAAGAGCCCTCCTGACAAGCCTTGACGACATTTTTTGTCCTCGGGTTGGTGACATTTAGTAAACTTTTTGGAACATTTGGGAAACCCAATTTACGAAGCTCTAAGACCGATTCTTCCGGAAGCCTCCAGAAACCTCCGCTGCACTATATAAATACGGGTCAGGGTGCTAATCAGCTGCGAGATTTGCTGGCCTGCGATTTAGAGTGCAGTCTGTTAGTGATTTTGAGAATTGACGTTATTTCTTGTGCCCTAAGGAGGAAGTGCTTAATATCCGCTTTCTCATTTTCCGTCTATTTATTGGGATCATGAATTTTATGATAAATTTTCAATTTCCTTCTGCTTCTGGAGTAATTATTTAGAGATATTAGCGAGCCCTTAGCATGTAACAGAGCATGTATGTATGTATTTTCCTAACATTGTGAAAGAACAGCGGCACCTGGTATCACCACATTTTGAACACAGTCAGCCTTCCACTCACAACGGTGCACCTTGAAGTCCAAATTTTGAATTTCGAAATTTTTCTTCTTTATTTCATATTAGCGGAAGTACCCGATGCCAGTTAATTTAGATTTAGAGTAATGCATCGAACAACAGAGAGAACGATACTGATGAAATCCTTCTGTAATGATGATGAAAAAAATAAGATTCATAGTCATACATTTTTCATTCTGATGTGATATGCAACCCAAATAAAAAGTTTCGATAGGAAATAAATTAATTCTCTCTCATTATATCAGCAACAATAGCACCCAGTTTTTTAATGATTTTCGTCTTTCTAATCAAATGGTCGTCAAAGCTCAAGTTCCATCCAATATTTCACCTATGTTCAATTTTAGTCGATTAAATGGGGCAAAAAATTTAACATAATTGATTAGAAACCAATAACGCCAACAAACAAACAAACGCACAAACAGGCATTCTTCTTTATATATATATAGATTTTGTAAAACTTACAAATTTTTTATTTAAAAAACTCTACGATTTGAAAGCGAGCAGTAGCGACACATTTCGAAATAAAGCATTTTTATCTCCAACGTGCGAGACTGTTGCCACTCGGAAAAATGAGTTCAAAAATTAGCGCTTACAGAGTGTTTAATTAATATCACGGCTTATTAAAGTCGTAAGAAGATGGGAACAGTCGAAATGGCTTCCCGCGAACTTTTGGAATCGGGAATAATACACTCTTAGACAAAAAAAAAACGACGCACCAAGAAGGAGTTATCCGAATGCGACGAAAATCGGTAGAAGTGATGTACATGTACAGAAAAACCAATGATTAAGTTTGAGAAAAATTAGATGATTTATTGAAGTGATAGAGCTTCACAAAGCGAAAAAGTTAGTAACGGGTTTGTCCACCTCTGGCCCTTATGCTAGCAATTATTCGGCTTGGCATCGATTGACAGAGGTTGCGGATGTCCTCCTGAGGGATATGGGGCCAAATTCTGTCCAACTGGCGTGTTGGATCGTCAACATTCCGAGCTGGTTGGAGGGCCCTGCCCATAATGCTCCAAACGTGCTCAATAGGGAAGAGGTACGGCGACCTTGCTGGCGAAGGTAATGTTCAGCAAGCACTAAGGCAAGCAGTAGAAACATGTGCAGTGTGGGGGCGGGCATTATCTTGCTGAAATGTAAGCCCAGGGTGGCGTGACATGAAGGGCAACACAACGGGCCTTAGAACTTCGTCGACGTACCGCTGTGCTGTAAGGTTGCGACGGATGACAACCAAAAGCGTCTTAGTATGAAATGAAATGGCACCCCAGACCATTACTCCTGGGTGCCGGCCTGTCTGCCGGAAGACAGTCAGGTTGGTATCACACCGCTGTCCGGGGAGTCTCCACACTCGCCTTCGCTGGTCACCGGGGCTCAGTTCAAAGCGGGACTCATCACTGAAGACTATTCTACTCCAGTCAGTGACATTCCAGTGCGAATGAGCCCGACATCACTGCAAACGGGCTTGACGTTGTACAGAGGTCAATGGTAGTCGGCGCAAGGGGCACCGTGACCTCAGCCGCCTTTCTGTGAGCCGTTTAATATAGTCCTTGCGGTCACTGAAGCATTAGTGCACGTACAATCGATGATAATGATGCATCTGAGGCTGTGAGTGCCGCTCTGAAGATTGCTCGGTCTTCACGTTCTGTGGTTTCTCTAGGCCTACCGCTTGCTTCTTGACGATGTGTGCGGCCATGGTTCACCCATTCCTGCCAACATCGTCTAATAGTGGCATCGCTCCTGCTCAAATGTCGAGCTATTCGCCGATAAAACCTGCCGGCTTCCTTTAAGCCTAACTACACGACCTCTCTCAAATTCTGACATCTGCACATATCGTTCACGCACCTGTATGCGAGGCATAGTTACTGTCTACCAGAGTACACGGAATGAAATTCGTGAAGAATTTATTTCGAATTGTGCTGGAATCGTAATTTCTCCTCTTAAATATCCTGCCTGTTGCGCGGATCAGATGCGCTGTAGCGACAACCGTTCATTCATTGGCAGCCAAAATGTTAAATTTTGCATTTTCCGTCGAAACCTGTATGCATATCAATTTGTGTCCAGTTTGCTTTATATCTTCTCGGTGCATCGTGGGCATCGTTTTT
>KK112890.1:758683-781549 GCA_000611955.2 Stegodyphus mimosarum
TTTTTTTTTTTTTGTTTTTGTTTAAGAGTGTGTATTTAATGTTTGGCAATGCTATTTTTATTTCATTGTAACACTTCGAAATTTTTTATTAACAAAGTCTAGGATTTGAAAGAGAGCAGTGGCAACAACTTTCGAAATAAAGCAGACTTTCATCTCCAGCGTGCGAGACTATTGTCATTCGGAAAAATGGCGGCGAAAATTATCGTTTTTCTGAGTTTTTAATTAATATCTCTGATTTTAGCCACTTTTTTGGGGGGGGGAAAGACGACCTCTTCCAGGATCCAGAAAAGAATTGGAGAAATTTGGTGACGATAGCTGTAGTAATGACTGAGTAATTAGAGGTCAAACAAACAGACTTTCTTCTTTATATATAGAGATTTTGTGCTGATTTAATGACTATTTGAATACGTGACTTAGCTATTTAAAAGCAATATGTTGCTAATGCTGAAAAAAATCCACTTGTCAGTGTGTTGTCATTTAACAAAGCGTAAAATATTTAGCTTTCGAATTTAATCTGTCTGCTAGTGATTAACAAGGTTAGCAAGTTAGGCCTCATTCAGAAAAAGGTTTTTCGATCATCTTTTGCGATTTAAGGCATTAAAGTCACAAAGTTCGTTCACAGAAGTTTTAGAAGGTTTCAGCCGTAGCCAGTAGGGAAGATAAAGTTACTCATTCATAAATGTATAGCTGACTCATCGACCAAACGTGAGTTCCTGTTTACTTCGCTTTGATCGATTGGCTCTTATATCAAGTTGGCGTTAAATTATAACCTTTAGTCTCAACCAGTTTCTATGACTTTAAACCAGTTTTTATGACATAGCAAGGCCTTATTGCCTAGCAACGAAGTTCGGCTTATACCTCTTATGAGTGAAAAACTATTGTAAAAACAGAGCCTTCAAAGCAATAAATGCAGTTCTCTATGATATTATGTTTCATTTTTAAATCTCATTGACTTTGACATCATAAAATTGCATTTATTTGTCTTGCCTAGCTGTATTTATGCTAATAATTTTTCAGGAAATTCTTCAGTACTCATTATGTTTAAGTCTGCCCGATCTATCTTGTATCGTGATATCGCCTTTGCTCTTTTCTTGATTTTGCTTCCCGCAGTCCTTTAAGAAAGATTCGCCAGGCTTCTTTGTATATGTAGAAAAATAACCTCATCCCCATATCTCCGAGCGTAAATAGAACCTCCTTGAAAGATATGTAGCTCGGTGCGGCCATTTGTCGTGATTTCTCCTTCTCCTCTGGGTAATGGTATACCCAGCAGGCTGCCTAGGCACGAGGCCTTACCCCTATAGAATAAAGTTAAATTTTCCTAATCCATACCAGGAACATAAGCAAAAGCAAATATAAGCAATTATTTTATGTTATAAATTAGCAAGATTAATAAATAGTTTACGTATAATTATGATAATTAGTGGTGTTATGAAGCTGTTACCAGAAAAGCCGTCGAGTTGATGTAATTGCTATAAACAAAAAATATTATTCAAAGGGCAAATGCGAAAGCTTTGGTACTTTACGTAAAATAATAGAGAGAATTAAGTATATAATAAGAGCAGGCTTCTTATTGTTAGTAAAAAACTTTTTCAGGATATAAGGAAAATTTTGGTCAAAACTATATTGCAAACAGAAGAGAATGTAAAACTGAGGTAATTGTAATTGAATAAGCACAGTTAAAATATTATAATAACTGTTTAACATATTGACATTCATATTATTAACTGTACAGGTTACTTACATATGACTTGCTTTGGCATTTGGATTAAAAATTTCTTCGAAGAATGCAAACAATATGGATAGTTTATCTATACTGTTTTTAGTGGCCTGAAGTTCTGGTAATTTAGCAGCTATTTTATTAAGAATTTTATATAGAGAGAGAGGCCTTCGAACATGTTAGCTAATTCTTTTATAAACTTAAATAAATCAGCAAAAGCACCTAGACCTGGCCCATTAGTTTTCAAATTACTAGAAATATTTTTGCTAGAACCGTTGACCAACACTTGCATATGTGATTCCATTCCAGGTCTGACATTTGATGTTTTAGAATTAACTGTTTTGTTTATGTTGATATTTTCATCGGTTTTATTACTAACAGGCTTGGTTGGGTTGACAAAGGGAAATTTCGGACACCCGCGGTAGTTCGCGGTGTGACTGCTTTGTAAACAGTTGTAACGCTTAGCATTGTCAATTCTTTTCGCTTAACCAGTTTTCTGTTTTACGGGGCGAAGTGTATTTAACACATCTGGACTTGAGTCTGCACATTTCGGAAGAGTGACTGAAGTGTTGGCAATTGTGACTCTGCACAACACTTCATTTCACTTTGAAAGCAACAACATTTAAGTAAAAATACATGAAATAATTTAGATCATAAATTTTTCAATGCCTGGGGCATTCTCAAACTGCACCTGGAACAGGGGCATAGGGATTTTACTTTTTAATCTGTGCATTTGTGGGACTTTTCTTACTTTGTAGCCCTTATTTGTTAATTGTTCCTGTATTTCATCTACCGGGCAGTCTAAGTGGAGGTCCTTAATAACTACCTTGACTGGTCTTTCATTTTTTCTAGTAACAATGTAGTGTTCAACTTTTTTGTCATCTTAGTATCTGGTGGTTGCTCTATGGTCCTCTTCGGACTTCTGGGCTGTTGATAGCTTCATCATCCTGAATATCTCTGAGATCTCTCTTTTTTTGAGGATCTCCTAGATTTAGTGATGACATTTTCATCATTATTGACATTAGCATTAATGTTTTTATCATTATTATCATTTATAACATTTGTGCTATTTGCATTGATACTATTAACATTACAGCTATTTTTATTACTAGCAGAAATTCTTTTAACCTGCTTTTCGACATTTTCGAGAACAATATCTTTAAGTGAAACGTTAACATAACTTGGGTTTAAAGCACCAAAGGATTCACGCTTACCTTTGTATAATTGCAGCAATCTTTCGACGATGCCCCGTTGTCTCTGGCATTTGTAAATTAACACTTGGATGATTTGTACCGATTGTTCTTCCTTAATTAGTCCGGTAAAGAGAGTTTCGACAGATTCCGTATTTTATTTGAGCTTCTCGGCGTGCTGCAGAGCACCCACATAGTCGTCCAAGGTATAAATATCCTTGTTCAGAAGATCACACCAATTATCGCCTAAAAAGCGATCGGCGAATTCACAAACTTCATCAGGTAGCCCAGCCGCACAGTGGAGAGCTATAGTCGAAGCATCCATATTGGTTAATGGGGGCAAATCATTTGCCTCTATAATTCATAACAAAATGCACTAAAAAACAAAAACATGTGATACTTGAGCACTCACTACAACAGAAGAACACAACACTAGCACAAGGTAATCCACATCTGCAAAACACAAAATGACGCAAAACCATGATTTCTCCCCAAACCATTAAATCGTGGTAGCGGAAATAAGATATTCCAAGGACAAAGGAAGGCAAGTTGCTTGTTCCTTCCTCTGTCCAGATAGAACAAGTCTAGAATCACTATTCAGACTACGTCTATACTTGCCTATAAACAGTACTCGGACCCAGTCGGCTTGGATTCATTAGACATGACGACAGCACCAGTTTAAACGGGCCGCTGTGGTTGCCGGAGTGAGTAGGGCACAAACCATTGGTTTTCATTTTTGCATACAGTTCAAGATAATTAAGCCTTCGTACAACAGTAGAACGGCTAATTCGAGTTCTAAAGTTCCTGTGGCAACTTTAGGGTCTAAAGCCAAAACTCTTGTAGTAGCTTCGCCGTTTCTTCGAGCCGACAGCGACAAAAAAACGATCTTCTGATGCAGTTGCTGCGCTTGGTCGCCTTTGGCCAGGCCTGTCTGTCAACTGATCCAATCAGAGATTAAATTGCGCCAGAGCCTACCGGAGCTCGGCTCCTGTCCTTTTTAGTTTCGGAGATAAATCGTAATCCTAACCGGAGCGCACTGGAGTCCTAAATAAAAAGCCTCCGACACTTCTTTAATGTAACTGAACAATTTCCACAGAAATCTGATCTCGAAAATTTTATTTTTAATAACAAAATAATATTAAAAATCGATTCTAACTTCTGAATGCATGCTGCTCTTTCCTTGGGAGACAAACCCTTGCATGGTGGTCGAGACTTTTAAGGAAAGAGAAGCCCCCATCCACATATGAATGGCTTATTCTTCAGAAAGTGTAACGAATTTATGATAGCGGGTAAATTTTTCGTTTCAACGCTAGTGTCTTCCCGCGGAAAAGAACACTGTAGACTTTTTTGGAACGATGTTACCAAAGACGGGGAAGATGAAATTTACCACTTATTACTTTTTTGTTCAGCTAACCCTCGGATTCGGTGAAAATTTATTCCCCTGTCATATTCTGCTTGACAGCTAGAATTATATTGAGAGATGAACGTGGTCAGAAAATGTTGGATTCATCTGTGTGTGTGTTTTATACACCTGCAGGTCATTCGTTAAGATTTTCTCCATATTCTTTTTTCCATACATACTGTTTACAGAATTCTCTATGTTTTACTTAATGACGCTTTGATCATTTTAACATTTTTTTGTTGGTGAGCTTGAAAAAGAATGGACTTCCTTTCTCTCATCCTTTCAAGAATTACATTATATTCAGAGCTTAAATTAAACCGGAGACCGGTTGAGCTATTTCTAACTTTTTGTGTGAAATTGTAATTTCAGCCGAAACCCCAAATAAGTCAAGGTCCAAAACTTTATTTTAATATTTAATTATTTACCATTTATTTAATAACTTATCATATTTTTATTTATATAATTACATTTTATTAAATTTTAATATTAATTGTTTCATTATTCTAATCATCAATTATTTAAGTTTAATTATTAATTACTTTTGCTAGCCATTTTATTTATTTATTTATTTTATTCTTCTTTCCTGACAGTCTTCCACAGGGTTCCGGCACTTCTAATTTTAACCCTGGATCCAATGCTTATAAAGCGGTTCCGAATTCTTGATATGCCATTTTAAGAGATATTGAAATCTTGGGCGACCTCCATTTGTTTTTGACCTTCACTTAGATGATGCCTTTCAGCCATAACTGCTGAATACTGAATACTCTCAGAAACCACATTCATTTCAAACAACGCTAAAGACCGGAATTCCAACATGCACCTATTGCGCACCGCATTGTCAATCACCGAATGTGCGTATTTCCGGCGCTAACGTATGCGCGGAAGTGCAGTTTTGTGATTAATTGTATTTAATGTTGTGCTTTTAATAACGAGTGTAAAATTTTTCTTAATACAGAGGGTATTTATACACTTTTGTAACGATTTTGATCTTCTACATGAATTTAAATATGAATTTTAAAATACAAACGTGACTGGTATCAAACTGGAATAAGGTTTAATTTTAGTCTGCAGCATTAAAAATATTCCTTTCTTCAAAATGTCGGTGAAAAACAAACAATGGATCGAAGGCTGTATTTTTGGGCTGTTCGAAGAGAAACACTCTATTCAATTATTTAAAAAAGATGTGAAAAGCATGGTTTTAATATTTCTACACGTAAAGTAAGTGACATAATTAATATGAAAGGAAAGAAACGTCAAAGTTTACATCGGACTGAGAAAAAGGCAAAAATGCATACCCAACGAAAGCAGGTACAGTTCTTATTAAATCTAAAGTCGCATCTCATGTTTTAAAGGAAAATCTAGTCCCCCAAATATCTATTGCAAAATCTTTAAATATCTCTGTAGGAACTGTGAACAAAATTATAAAATCTGTTTTCTAAGCTAACCAAAAAATAAATAAATAAAATCTGAAATGCTTCAGATTTTAAATTACGTCCAAAGGGGCGCTTTGTTAACGTTTTGTGTGTTACCTTTATTTATTAAATATCATGTTCTTCGCACTTAAACCATAAAATTCAGTTCGACAGTAATATCGCAAAATAATTTTAAAATGAGCATATCTTCGTTAGCATATCTTATGAAGCATATCTTATTCTTTGCAAATATGCGTCAACCCCTTTCCCGCAGGTGTGAAGCTTGATTTATAACTGGCGGGAGGTCTTTTGAGCAATTTCAAATGAGCATGTTCTGTTAATAAAATATTTTCTAAAATATCCTCTTTCATTCGTGTGTTAATTCTTTAAATGTGACAGTGGAAAACTACCCTTTAACTTCTTACCGCTTGCGCTCCGACCGTACATTCTATGACGAATATTGCTCGTTTAAATGCCTTCCTTCACCCCCTAAAGTTTTGCCCACTTGTTCAAATTCACCCTGTACAATTTTATCTAATTTATCTTATGTAAAATATATTTAACTTGCATATAACATCTAATCTTGCAGTAAATCTTTTATATAACGAAAATAATGCTAACCACTTAGCGACTCAGAATAATAAAGGTATAAATCATAAAAAATTATATACAGAATTAGTAATTCTAATAAGAATGGTTCAGAGATAATAAAAATTCGAATTTCTACAGAATTAAATAGTATTTATCAGTTAGCAATTCAGAGAAATTAACGACCCAGTTTTAATATTAAAAAAATATACACTCTTAGACAAAAAAAAAACGACTCACCAAGAAGTTATCCGTATGGGACGAAAATCGGTCGAAGTGAGGTACATGTACAGAAAAACAAATGATTACAGTCTGGGAAAAATTGGATGATTTATTGAAGTGATAGAGCTTCACAAAGTGAAAAAGTTAGTAACACGTTTCTCAACCTCTAGTCCTCATGCAAGCAGTTATTGGGCTTGGCATCGATTGATAGAGGTTACGGATGTCCTCCTGAGGGATATCGTGCCAAATTCTGTCCAACTGGCGTGTTAGATTGTCCACATCCCGAGCTGGTTGGAGGGCCCTGCCCATAATGCTCCAAACGTGCTCAATAGGGAAGAGATCCGGCGACCTTGCTGGAGAAGGTAATGTTCGGCAAGCACTAAGGCAAGCAGTAGAAACATGTGCAGTGTGAGGGCGGGCGTTATCTTGCTGAAATGTAAGCCCAGGGTGACGTGACATGAAGGACAACACAACGGGCCTTAGAACTGCGTCAACGTACCGCTGTAAGGTTTCGACGGATGACAACCAAAGGGGTCCTACTATGAAATGAAATGGCATCCCAGACCGTCACTCCTGGTTGTCGGCCTGTCTGCCGGAAGACAGTCAGGTTGGTTCACACAGCTGTCCGGGGCGTCTCCAGACTCGCCTTCGCTGGTCATGGGGGCTCAGTTCAAAGCGGGACTCATCACTGAAGACTATTCTACTCCAGTCAGTAACATTCCAGTGCGAATGAGCCCGACACCACTGCAAACGGGCTAGACGTTGTACAGAGGTCATTGGTAGTCGGCGCAAGGGGCGCCGTGACCTCAGCCCCCTTTCTTTGAGCCGTCTATGAATGGTCCTTTCGGTCACTGAAGCACTAGTTGCACGTACAATCGATGATAATGATGCATCTGGGGCTCTGAGTGCCGCTCTGACGATTGCTCGGTCTTCACGTTCTGTCGTTTCTTTAGGCCTATCGCTTCCTTCTTGACACTGTGTGCGGCCATGATTCACCTATTCCTCTCAACATCGTTTAATAGTGGCATCGCTCCTGCTCAAATGTCGAGCTATTCGCCGATAAGACCAGCCGGCTTCTTTGAGCCCAACTACACGACCTCGCTCAAATTCTGACATCTGCGCATATCGTTCGCGCACCTGTATGCGAGGCATAGTTACTGTCTACCAGAGCACACGGAATGAAATTCGTGAAGAATTTATGACCTGGAATCGTAATTTCTCCTCTTAAATATCCTGCCAGTTACGCAGATCAAATGCGCTGTAGCGACAACAATATGATGTTCATTCATTGGCAGCCAAAATGTAAAATTTTGCATTTTCCGTCGAAACCTGTATGCATTTCAATTTGTGTCCAATTTGCTTTATATCTTCTCGGTGCGTCGGTTTTTTTTTTCTAAGAATGTATATATTGGTATGTCATTTTAATTTTCAGAAAACATTTGTCGCAAAATGCTTGCATTCCACTGAAAAATATAACCTTATTTTTTTTATAATGAAAAGCAATAATTATATTAGGGCCATTAAAAGCATTGTTTGTAGTCAAATATAAACAAGGTAAAAATAGGAAGCATTCATTGATCATTCAACAATAATTAAGCACTTGCGCTCTCAGCCTTCTAAAAGTAGTTATAAAAAAGAAAAAGACTTGTGTGATGGTTTAAATGAGTATAATTAGTGCAATTTCATTGGATGAGGCTAGTAAAATGCCATAAAAATATTTAATGATTTTTATAATGAACCAAAAGTAAGCATTAATTAAAGTAAACATTAATTTAATGAAGCCTTCCTAACTAACGGTTCTAGACTTTAAATGCAACAGAAATTTTTTAGTGAGTTATAGAGAACATAGGACACCTCATTATGCAATTCAACCTATTTTTAATCATGCTCTGAAACTGCCTGGAATGAAGAAAAAAAATAAAAAGCATTTACTTTTCAACCCAAAAGAAGCATCTTATTATTTAACAATTAAATACAGAATATAAAATACGAATCAGCCTATTTCTTTCCTTCAGACTTTTTCAACTACATTTACATTATTTTTAATACGCTATTGTATTTTTCGATGTAAATTATGCTTAAAAAAGTGCTTATTAGGCCTTTAATTTCGAAAGCGTTGGTCGTACTGCTTTAGATGACGCAAATTTTCCTGCTTCGGCATTTTTTAATTTTAAGAAATAAATTTTATAAAAATCATGAAATCTAACTTTTTATTGTAAGTTTTCCGGTCCCTATACTCATACAGAGGGTGTGCACACATTTTTTGTAACGACTTTGAAAAGATTTATATATAAATAAACCTTAGAATTTCATTTTCTAATATGTTCAGTCTGATAGCCCTTTTGTTAAACTGTGATATTATATCTTCATTTCCAAGATGAAAGTCCTTTTCTTAAAACATCAAGGTTCATTTTATTCCACAATCTTCCAGAGTTCATCTAATGTTTTGGGATGCCGCTTATAAAGAACTTGTTTTAAAAGTGCAGATGCAGATTAATCCATACGAGACACGTCGGGAAACTTAAGTAGGATGCATTTAAAGGGAATAGCTTCAATTTCGGTTTCATTTCTACCTTTTTCAAAAAAATAGAGCAGTAGATTTAGGGGTATGGCTTGGAGCCTTATCCTGATGAAACTTAATACACTAAACATTGTTTGGATAAAGAGATGGAATTTCTTCGTTAAAAATGGGTGTTAAAATATGTTTCTGATAGTAATCCAAATTAATTTTAAGCTTTTTTTTTCTTTCCTTATTTTAAGTTTTCCGTTATAAAAGAATCCAGTAATAACCATAAAACTTTTAGAAAAACTTTCCTTGTTTTCTCTGAACAAACGCGTATTAAGTCTTTTTCTCATCTTTTTCGGTAGTAAATTGATCTTTTCCTATTGCAGTCAGATAAGTGTATCCATGTCTTATCAATTGCAACTATATATTATCATATTTCACCTGCCAAATAATTTTCATACAGCAATCTGCACATAGTCTTACGCTGAGAAACATGTTCCGGCTTTAGGAGACGAACATCATGTTTTCAGTCCAAAGGGGCTTTGTTCCTGAAGATTATTTATTGCTTTCGTTTTGTGGTTTTGCGTAGGAAACATTAAAAGTCTGAATCACTATTCAAACTGTTGGCACCAAATATTGTAGCTCTGTATTATATTTAAAGAAATTAAATAATGAGGAATCTGCATAAATGTATGTATGTTTCTCGCACTGTGATAAAACAATGGTACCTAGAGCCATCCAATTTTGAATAACGTAGGTTTCTACCCGAATATGGACAAAAGGTAGCCGAATTTGGGATTTGTTTTATTATGTATTTCATATTTTGTAAAACGTTAACGAATTTTTAATTCTTCCGCGATTTGGTAGCTGACATTTTTAGATTACTACAGAAACAAATTCCGTGTATTTTCCTTCACAAATGTCCATTTTAACATACGCTGCAAAAATAAACATTTTCAACATATTTTACTTTTCATATACAGGCAAAAAAGAGGCTGTGGCTTGCAAAGGGATATGTGAAGTTTATGGTGTCGATTGCTGAACAGAACGCATATGTCAAAATTTGTTGAAAAAATTTCTTTCTGGAAATTTTTCACTTGAAGATGACCAACGTTCTAGCCGACTTTCTGAAGTTGATGATGATAAAGTCATAATTGAATCGAATCGTTATAGAATTGTACGAGAGACTGCAGAAAGCTTAAGTGTATCACACATAACAATTGAAAAATCACGTATAATGTCTTGGACTCGTTAAAAGCTCGATATTTGGGCTCACATGAATTTTAAAAAAATTCACTTAACACAACAAATTAGTATATCATGGCCCAAGCATAATGAATCAGCGCAAATCCTATCGAAAGCTAAATGGCGTCAGAAAAAGCACATACTGTCAGTTTGGTGAGATTACAAAGGTATTGTGTATTATGAGCTGCTTCCAAGCAAACAACGATCAGCTGCCAATTCCCGAGCGTACTGACCACTACAGCACAAAGGCATGCTACGAAGACTCGAAAAATACCTTATATACTCCCCCTTTGCAAAGGCGACTGGAGATTAAGGGACCCAATCGCCAAATCCTGGTAGTGGAACTTATAAAACTGGAGGAAGCAATTAAAGAGAAAAGGCTAGAATTGTCGAATTGCAAAGGAATCGTGTTCCACCACGACAATATGAGTCCTCACAACCTTAAGCAACACGTACGAAATTGTACTGGTGTTCTGAAGAAGGTTGTCAGTGCACCCTGCTTCAAAGCACTAGTTTCCTTATTGAGACTTTTAGTAAACTTTCTAACTGTTTAAGGAATAATGAGACGTTATTTCTTTGAGGCAACTGATAAACTCGATTATACAGGGTGACACAAAAAACGGGAACTTTTTAACAATCCAGTAAAACCAAGAATTATGGAAGAAAAACATTTTATTCATAGTAACTGAAACCTTAAAACTTACCATTTAAGAAACACAAATGGAACTTATCATGGTTTAAAAATTACATCCTTCAGATGGCGTCCTCCTGTGCGAATGTATTCTTGAAATCTGCTATTGAGATTCCTCATTGACCGCTACAACATCTCAGCTAGGATTTCATCCTGAATTCTCTGGTTTAACTCATTCAGTGTTCTTGGTCGAGTCGTGTAAACTTTACTCTTGAGATAGCCCCACAAGGAAAAAACAATTACAAACGGACAAATCTGGGGATCTAGGTGACCAGGGAACATTACCGAATCTTGAGATCACACGGTTACGAACAATTCCCGCACAGCTTCCATTGATTGCCGCGCAGTGTGTGATGTCGCTCCATCCTCTTGACACCAGGTTTCTTGAACATGTGGAAAATTGTTCAATTCAGGTGTAACGAAAGATTATAACATCTTCACGTAACGATCCGTATTGACAGCTACTATGATTCCTTGTTCATTTTCAAAAAAATAATGCCCGATGATCTCATGTAATGAAACAGCAAATCACCTTACTAGCTTGTAAATGGCGCTTATGAATTTCATTAGGATTTGTGAATAAATTAGAATTTGTGTCTGTTGCCCGTTCCACTGATCCATGATTACTAAAATGGCGGAGTGTTTACTTGCTCAAAGTCACTGTTCCGCAGTACTGCTACCTGCTTATGTCTGCTATTATGCATTTCAAAAATTCCCATTATTCTCTGTCACCTTGTATTAGATAAGAGTCTCAAGAATTGCATGTGTAGTCGCTTCCAACATTCATTTTTTATGACAATTTAAACGGCAAAAACAAAAGCAAGAATAAATTTTTCGTATTACAACATTTTATTATTCTTTCTAGCGCTCGGTAATTCCCCTTCTTTGATCTCAGATATAATAATACTTCAGCTGCGCGATGGGTGAAGTGAAAGTAGAAGTTATTAACTAATAGAAGTAGTTGTAGCTATTATGATCAATAATAATTGTTGCCTACACATGTTTTCCTCTGCGCTCTACTGGTGCTTTTCCGTCAACGGCCAAGGCCTTTCTTATTTTTTAAACCCGATGTTTTATAATGTCGTAGAACGAAGCAAAGACGTTTACACGAACTTGCGCATCATTGCCAGTTTTGGAAACACCATACTAAGCGTAAGAAGCATTCATTGTACGAAGATCCTTCATTTCCCAAAGGAGAACATCGGAGCATCACAAACACAAGCATTATAAGACTAGCGAGATTTTGCTTTTGAGTATTCCCATGTTCATTAAAACTTTGAGAATTCGTTGGTTTCGCTATAGCAAATCAAAGAAAAATACTGAAAAAGTTTGCACTCACAGTCAGATAATAACTCATGTGTGGTTTCTCTTAAAACTTCCAAAACATCGCGGATTCTTCATGTTTTTTTCCTCTTTTTGCCAGAAAACTCGGCTACTGAATCGAAGTCTGCACTGGAGTTCTTTATTTGCGATGTGCATAAGCACTGCTGAAAAGCTGATCGGTCATCTTTAGAAAACAACAGGTCATCTTTAGAAAACAACAGGTCATCTTTACAAAACAACAGGTCATCTTTACAAAACAACAGGTCATCTTTACAAAACAACAGGTCATCTTTACAAGAATGAAAAACCAATACGAATAAGTCTGATAAAGGAAGATATCATAAATGCTTCTCTTTTGGCACGAGGACAAAATCTGAAGACAGGCAGATAAAGTAAACTTATGTCTTATTTTGCACCAGCTAACAAGACCTACTCTTAGGGCGAAAAATCAAGCTCTGATGTGAAGGAAAGAGGAAGAAGAGACAATTTCGTACTTCAGAGGAAAGTAAAAAGGAACTCCGTACTTTTATACGAGTTTGAAAGGCCAAGAAGAAAAGATGGGTAAAAATAAAATTAAAATAAATGCCTCCAAAATTAATAAAAAATAATTAAATGTAAATAAAATTGAAAAAATTTAAAAGGGTGTATAAAAAGAAAAAGGAAAAATGAGTTAAAAATTTCCTGTTGAGGACTGTGCCCATGAGTGAAGTGGAAATGGAAGGAAGCTGTGTTCGCTTACAATAAACAGTGTCTCCTTTCCCCCAATACACAAAATCTTTCCTCGGTTACAGTTACAGACATGAATACTTTTTCTTCTGAAGTGATTCATAATGTGAAAGCTATTCCCTATTGCCCACTAGATGGTATTATTATTTCAATTTTCATAAAAAATTTATATAATTGGTTTTCATCCCTGGATCTTCATTTATACACATATTCTGTGTTAATGCCCTATGAAAGTTTGTTCTTCCTGAGATATGAGGTGTTACAGCACGGTGAAATTACGGTGAAATACCCACATGAATTGTAAATGATTTTATAAGTCACCCATTTTAAATTTAAATTATCCGAAATCAGTTCTTTTCTTAACTGAACGAAAATCAAGTAAGATATAACCCGGTCAAAGCGGTTAATTACTTTTATATTTTATGTCAAATAATACTCAAAATTTACATAAGACGCCTAAGTCTCTTTCAGTGAAACTCATCGCAAAGGCTTATGAAAGTGTTTGCTTTAAAATTAAAGGTGAGTACTGACATTACACTGTAGAGTCATTAGGATCTGTTTTGAAGGAGGAAGAGGTGAAAAAATGAGCAATGTCCTCGCCAGGACTCGAACCACGAACCTTTCGAATACACGCCGAGTGTGCTGACCATTACAGCACGAAGGCGTGCTACGAAGACTCGAAAAATACCTTATATACTCCCCCTTTGCAAAGGCCAAGAAGAAAAGAAACTGGGACTCGACTGGGGATTAGGGGACTCAATCACCAAATCCTGGTAGTGGAGATTCATCATCCACCACCTTTTTGTTTGGGTGCCACTATAGAGACATTGGGTATTTTTGAAGTAGGAGAAGAGACAAATGTGCAATGCCCTCGCCAAGACTCGAACCACAGACCTCTCGAATACGCCCCAAGTGTGCCGACCACTACACCATGAAGGCGAGAGAAATGCCATATAACATTTAGCAAAATTATTTAAACAGTTACTCTTGGGTGTGAACTTTGGAATAAAATTTAATTAATTAACCACACGACAGTTGCACACTACCAGTCTGAACATATGGTTCAATATCTGCAATACCCCAGATCCTCACAGTAAACAGTTGTACCAAGAATGTTGAGCAATTAGACCAATCTATGAAGAGATACAATCAATGATTCTGAAATGTTTAATATACAAACAATTTGCTGTTCTAGAAAGAATTGAAAATGTTATTCTTCACATATTTATTTTGTACATAAAATACTTTAGTTTAATACCGAAATCAGAAGTGTTGATATTCATTTTAATAAACATTTGTTGGTCTCAACTGGGTATTCCTCTCAGCAAATAACATTGTAACTCAAAATAGTCACGATTATGTGTACTCGGATGTATTGGTCATTTCGAAAAGTATTTCAAATTATGGTTTGATTGATGACTTTGTGATAAAGAATTTACAAAATAAATATAATTCTGCGAATGCTTCGTGGTGCAGCAATTTTAATAGCAAGTGACGTCCTTTAAATATCCAATATATATAAAACAATTTATCATTACCTTATTTTATGTTTATTATAATACCAGTGAATCATAAGAAATTAAACATTCACCTAACTAACATCTGTACAGTTCACCTAGGATTCTATCCTCAAAGCTTGATCGAGTTCATTGCATGAGGTTGTAGCACTCTAGGCTTCTTGCACATGCTTCTTGGTGTTTGGTGTTTGCTTGCCTCTATTGCTTTCTATTGCCACAGATGGCAAGTGTAGCACTGCATGGACGCCATGCCCTTGAAGGTGGTAAATGATGATGGATCTGTTCCACAGCAATCAAACATCATTACCACTATTGCAGGAGAGCACCTACGGAATAACCCAATACCTTAACTGCTTTCTGGTGCGAGCATTTCTTGCTCCTACATCCTCTCTCCCCTGAACATTTTTAATTTAAGGGAGCATGATTGGTTGTTACAATTGA
This sequence comes from Stegodyphus mimosarum, assembly GCA_000611955.2. Classification (NCBI taxonomy): domain Eukaryota; kingdom Metazoa; phylum Arthropoda; class Arachnida; order Araneae; family Eresidae; genus Stegodyphus; species Stegodyphus mimosarum. The sequence goes on from KK112890.1 coordinate 773,664, forward strand.
GCCCATGTAATGAGTATGGTTGCAAGCTGCATTGGTGGGCTGCAGCCTCAGTGCATGGGTACGCCTAGCTGAACAGTGGGGCATGGTGCTAGTGATGTAGCTTATCATTTGTTCATTGTCATTTTTCAGGTAGGCAAAGGTGTGCGTTCTTGTCACCTTTGAGGTTACGGAGTTAGCTTGTACATGTTCCATGGTGTTCTGCTGTTTGCTTGCCTACATTGCTATCCACTGGCACAGATGATATGAGGCCCTTATATACTATGGGCAATGAATGTGGCAAATGATCTTGGGGTTTGATAAGGTTTATCAATCAAACAATGTTATCACTATCACGAAAGAGCACTTTGTAAAAGCCTCCAATATTTGAACTGGCTCATGCTGCCAGCATTTGACTCATCCTCGGAGATTGCTATGAGATTTCCCTCATGCACAACATAACTATATTTCCATATCTCTCCCCAGATAAGCGGATAACCCTTATCTGCCTTAATTCAGTATGCCCACTCCCATCCTATCATGTCAAAATCTATATAATTTATACATTTTTTTAAATTAGTTTTATATAATCAAATATACTAATATTTTCATAAGAATTAGTAACCATCTGGTAACAATACAAATATCTTGCAACTTGCCTGCTAGTGAAAATTTAATGAATTCCTAATCTTCTGCAATATGAGAATATTTTAGTTGAAGAAAAAAATTTTAATATCATTTTATAATTCATGACAGATTAATTACATAGCATAGATTTTATTTATTTATGTTGTATGTTGTTGTTATTTAGGTCTATCATTTCTATTTTACAACTATATTACCGTGATATGATAATTGCAAAATATATCATAAATTTATGTAAGCTTTGTCTTGATTTTCACATTTTAGAAGAAAAAATTCATTAGTTTACAATTTAACTAACATCTGTATTATGTCAAATAGCATAACAGAACTGGCTATAGCAATACATCACATCCATATTTTTAAAGGCATGCACAATTGCCAAGAACGTTCCAATATATATGAGTTATTTTAAGAATGGGAATTTAATCACGAAGTCTTAACAAAATCAAATTCACTAATACCCTATTTTAAGTTTTTGATTTCATAACAAATAAATACTAAATGAATAATGGCATATTTAATTTTATTCTGAATATATAAATATTTTTATATACAAAATAACAAATGTAATCTCAAGCTAAATACTTAAGAATTCTCATGTAATATAAAAAAAAGATTTCCTTTTCATGAAACAATATATATTATAACTGAAAATTTGACTGTGATTTTAACAGAGGAGTTATAAATATATTGAAATGAAAATACATTTGATGCATTCAAAAAATTAATTATTCTAAAATTTTTAACATTTTAAAATCATGACATTAAATATATCCAAATGATATATTGAACATTAACAAAGTTGTGCAAAGTGCAATGATAATTTTGCTATACAGTCCTTCATGTAAACCTTTTTACTGAATTCGCAATGTCACATCTAGCATTGCTCTTGACTAACAACAGTACAAAAATAAATATGCATAAATATGAATACATGAGCTGCAAGTTATAAGGAAGAACTCTTTTACATCATATAAATAAAATTACTTTATAATTAAATAGAAATATATTAATAATAAATATATTTCTAGAAATAGTATCTTCTGTAAGTTAGGAACTGTTTCAAACATGTTAAAAAAATTGTATAGCTAAAATATGCCATACAGTAAATACATATTTAAAGTAAATATAAAGGGATTTGTAAATTTTTATAGCTAATTACTGGCACAAGAACCAATTTTCTAGGCTAATCTGTTGTATACTTTAATTATTTGGTCCTTTACAATCTATTCATCAAAAGAGACAACAATATTAGCTTAGAAGATTGATTCTAATATTTAAAAAATAGAAAGAAACTTTATGAAGAATTTTAAAGATATATAACCATAACAGCAAAATAAATCATTACAATTTCGACAGAGATTACAAAATATTAAATTACAAAATCTTCACTATAATCAAATATTATTGCATTATCAATGAATTATTTTATAATGCACAAATTAAAGATGATAATGTGCCCCTTACGTATTCTATGATACAATATATAGAATAAAAACTTCTGTAATATTGAGCATTTTTATGAAGTTTGTACATAAAAAATAGATCAAATATATTCTATACAGTCTTCATATTTCTTTATTCTTTGATCCTTCACACTAGTAAAATCACTGCATTGCACATATATCATAATGACATCAACTCCATGCTTGAAGCATAATTAATATACATATAACTGTGTTTTAGAAAGCATATTAACCCTCAGAGTGACACGATGTTTTGGATCTGCTCATGAAGATCTGTATTTGAACAGCAATTATTACCTAAATTAACATAATTACCTATTTTGGGCTCTGTTTTTCATAAACCTCCCTTCACTAAGATAATATTTATATTATTAAAGAAAATAAGAAAACAAAATATTTAAATTATAAAGCAAGTGACAAAAAAATCTCTTAATCGGATAAAAGTAGTCATGTCACTCGGCGGTTAATAAATATACAGGCTCCTTAGAAGATATACATATTTGAGGAGTATTTGAATGCAAATACAATTTATATTAAAAGAAACACAATGCTGTATCTTTTTTTTAAATTAACCTTTTAACCTTGATTAAATAAGTTGAAAACAAATATGATTATCAGTTAAAACTATAATTTAAAAAATGAAAGAAAGAAAAAAAAGAGAAGGTTACTTTTACATATTTGTTTATCTATTACAAAGAACATAAAATGACAAACATTTAATACCATCCAAGTATATATAAAAAGAGGAATCAAAATTTTGAAACACGTATTTAATCTTTTAGGACCAAGATGACCATTATATTAGCCATAGTATTCCCTGTTTCAAAGGACGGGGATGTCAACTTTAGTGATAATCTCTGGAAACTTCTCTGTTCCCTGGAAACTTAACCACTTACCTCTTTCAAAGATCTCTGTATTAAGATTCTAATTTTCCCCATCTTTCACCTTTCATTCTTGCAATTTCAGACACTGGGATGATCGCATTCGTAAATCGTAAACAGAATTTTGCTTTGGTTTGAAATGTGCTATATTTTTGCAAGATTTCTTTCAGTTAATTTACTTTTATAGCAATATGCTGAAACGGAAAAGAAGACTGAAAAAGAAATGTGAAAGTTTTATAGAGGGCTTTTGAAGTGATAAATTATGTAATATCACAAAACAAAGCATATAATACAAGGCATTGAAGACAGCAACTACCTGTACTGTAACTTTATTTCCCATTCTTTAAAAACCGTCAACATTGCACAATTTTCCCCTTCTGACTTGAAAGCTTTTTGCTATTAAAAAACTGTTGTAATTTTTATAATACAGTTAAACACGTTCTCTTGTTAATGCTTTTAAATTAGTAAAAAAAAAAGACAAAGAGAATTCATGTGTAAATATAATGCTTCCCTGTGCAGTTTTGTACAAATAAATAAATCAATATTTTATGAAATTAAATTCCTTCTATTAATGATAACTGAAAAATATTATTATTTGCTACTTTTTAATAAAATAAACAATGTAAAGTGTTACTTGTTCAAATAATCCTGTGTTTCAAATTAAAATATAAAATTCCAGAAAATAGTCACATAGATTTTGTTTTACTGTTTAATTCTGTTGCTATTTTTTAAATTGAACTTAATATAAATTAGGGGCACTCAGGTAATGGAGCACTATAGAATGAATAATGTATAATACAATGAAGTCATTTTGAACTAATCGTTGCACACTCAAATTTCTTAATAACTCCCCTTCTTAAGCATTACGCTTTCCTGTAAATTTTTAACATTTATTTAGAATTAAAACTTTAAATTTTTTGTAAATTTTACATTTTAATTTTCCTAATACAGTTTAAATTTTTAATCATTTCTGTAGCATTAAACTTTAATGGTCAATTATTTTTTAACCTTTCCTTACATGGAAAAATTTTCTAAAATTTCGAATATTTTGTATAATTTATATAGCAAAACAAACTAAAATTAAAGGAAATTTGATAGTAATTAACTTTTCTATTTACCGCAACATTTGCCTTGGAAAATCAAGGATTTTTGCAAATTTAAGAAAATTAATTCATAAAATCAATGAAAAAAATTCAGATGTCTTAATAAAATACAATATAGAGTTGATAAATTTAAAAGACTACAAATAACTATAAAAAAAAAATAGTGAGGAATTTCATAGCATAACTTTAAAATAAAAACAGAATACAATTAGTTCTTATTAATACTTTGTAAAGACAGTTTAGTAAACTAAAGTCATTATTTAAAAATTCAAACAATTTTTTTAAAAAAATAGAAAGCCAAGTGCTATTATATGGAGAAACAGGATGACCTTTCCTATAATGGAAATATACATTTCCCCTTTCTTCTGCTAAATAAATGTATCCTTCTAATTAATTATATCATGAATCAAAATACTTACAAGAGCTGATGCTGCAAAGGGCTTTCTGAAAGGGGAAAAGCATTAGGTGTGAGAAATCCACCTTTTTAAAGATCTTACAGGTATTTTAGTCTTGATCCCAAAAGATTAATATGGTTTTAAATAAAAATATGCGCATGATAATAAAATTCATTTTATTGTAAGATGCTATTAATGTTAAAAAACAGCAAAATACAAAATACTCTCTGCATATATTTAAAGGGTCTTAAAGTCACAAAGTTTAATCATTTTTATTCTATATTTTACATAATAATATCACAGTAAAAGCACTAAAAATTTTAAAGAATATGGTATTAAAAACTTTTCTCCAAAATTAATCAGAAAACTCAAAGCATAAAAATTATATTCACAGTATAGATAGACTATACATAAATTATACACATAATATAAGTATTTCTTAAACAATTCTACAGTACCTAAAATTTATTAACATATTACTTTTTTTTCCAAATTCACTAAAAATAACATTTGTGTAAATATGTAAAGGTATGATTTATATAGAGTCTACCTACGATGTGCAAAACCAATGCAAGATTTACCAAATAATCTAGACTAGATCATTAATATTCATCATCACAATTTTCATACCCCTACTAACATAATACTAAAAAACACACTATACAAAATTTTTCTTAGAAAAGTGAAAACAGCAGCAAATCAGACTTTTAATTTATATTCAATCAAACTGCTACACAATAAATTTATAACCCAATCATAAAATTAACACAAAATGGTACTGTTCTGTTATCAGGACTAGGTCCAGAAATGTATGTATGTATGCATGTATGAATGAATGTGTTCACATATACATGTACACATGTGTATCTGTGTGTAAACACATACCCATATGTATACATCCATGCACTTCTAAATTCAGTCCTGATAACAGAAGTAAAATTATATCTGATTTGGATTCTTTTGAAAAATTAAACATATCGATACACATTTCTTTTATTTTCTATCCTATTGCTCAATATGTAAACCACAGTATATCATAGACTTTTAATTTGCAAGAAGCAATTTCCTTACATTACATAAGTTCAAGTAACAACTTCTCAATCACTTGAATTGATAAATTGCTGCCTAACAAACAAATCAAATAATTAAATGAAAAAAATCCCATAATGATCAGCGATTTATTTTTTCATAAACATGTTAAACAAAAAATTGTTTACAATATCTGATTTTACAAAACTTATATAAAAGTTAGTTCCATTTAAGAGCACTTTTTTAAATTTCATGAATGAAATAGATACAGATAAGAAAACAATACAAAAATGGATTAAAAGAAGAATATATTACATATAATAGAATTTTTTAATGTAATATATTGATATTCTGTAATAAGAAAATTGCATATTTAAATGTGCAAACGCTATAGAGAGATTATCTGAAATGCAATACTATGAATATCTTGAATTGTCAGAACACTTTGATCACTATTTATAACCTTTAAAATATACCCAAATATCAACAAAAATTACCTGAATCTAAAACATATTTTAGTGTAAAATAAAATATCACAAGCAGTATTTTTATACACATCACAGATCCATTTTCTTTTTAATTTGAAAGTTCTTCATCACTTTCCATTTTTACAATCAACTTCTTTCTATAAAGGAAAATTACAGTTAACATTTACATTACTATTATTACTTAACTCTCATAAATACTTTAAAAATAACAATAAATAATAATGTGAATACAGGTTGTTTACAATAAAAATTTTTAAAAGATAAATATATTGAAATAGTAACAATATCTGACTTGAACATTTTTCAATTACTTAAATTTACTGCCTAATATTTAAAGAATTTCCACTGTGTATAAAAGGAATATGAACTTGATTCCAAATTTCTTAAATTTAAGTTTAATAATTTGTAGAACACATATTCACAAACTTAACCAATGAAATTACATTCAAGCAACCAAGAAACAAATTTTGACAGTGCATTTTCAAAGATATATACATTACACAACGATTAAAAAAATAATACAAATAAAATAAAATAAACACATGTGAGAGTGTTTGTATCAAAATCATATTAAGTTGGAGAACATTTTTAAAAAATGCTATTTGGGTTTCATATAATTAATTCCTAATTATATTAATTGGAAAAGCATCCACTTATATTTAGCAAGATATTTAAAACATATATTTTTACTCAGAATTACACTATGAAGTATGTGGGTTATAACCTGCATAGTTCAAAATCTAAATGTAATTTTTAAAACCTTAAAGTCTTAACAGTTAATGGTGTGTCATTCAAAAGCTTTAATAACACCCAGTAGATTAACACATATAACATGTCTACTATCTGCTGAATTCATAAGCTACAAAGAAAAACAAGCTACAAGAAAACAAATTCCTGGTAACAGTAAATACATTTAGAGTATTACGCACTGCACTGTATTTAACTGTACCATACATTTATATCATTTGTTTGCAAGATAAACTATCTGACTGTTTGCACCTACAAACATATTTCGCTGTAGATTACAAAAACACTACAAATAGCTTATGCATTACTAAAATGACGTATAAAAAATGAGAAGTTCTGTAACAAAATAAATGTCTGAAAATCATCAATACACATCAAGCAATTAAACCTTTTCTTCAAATAATATGACTTTTCTTGGGTTCTTTCATTTTCACAGCTTTATGTCTCCATCATTGAGAAACCAGCAATGATATGTGATATTACCAAGCATATCCTCCCAGTACACTTGATGAATGTTTTGTCATGCTAAGGCTACCATACTACCTCTATCAAACTTAACAAACCATGTAAGTCTGATATTCTCCTCATCCTTAATCATATTACACCTTTTAAAATTTTTTTACTAAATGATTTATTCTTACAAGATATTGCTTTTATAAGCTGTCTGCCTACATGTTTTATTGGCTGAAAATTACAATCACCATAGCATCAATTTCACTCATAATTTGAATCTGAAAAATGAGATGAACTTTTGCATCAACCTAATATTTCTTTGTATTTCACTCATGGCCCCTGGTATGATATGAAATCTGCAAGTCTTTCTGGGCTAAAATATTGAAGATTTTAATGTTTTATAGCAGATTTGTGTCTATTTCATGTTAAATTAGATTAATACCTATATATACTTTATAAAAATATTTTAAATTTTCAATAACTGTAGAATACATAATTGTCCCACAATATTTTTATTGAAAAAATAAGAGTATAAACAAAATTGCAAAACTCACAGCTACATAATTAAAGGATCAATTAAAAACAAATTAGAGAAAGAAATTTTATTAATATTTATTAAGTTTCAAAATATAATTCATCTTTGATGATTTCATAAAATATTAATGTGACTCTCTCAAATTCTGTTTACAGAGTATGCATAATA
>KK112890.1:784946-799480 GCA_000611955.2 Stegodyphus mimosarum
ACATAGATAAATAGAATATATAAAAAATATTTATTAAAATTTACTTAATTATAAAATTAATCAAGAGAAATATGAAGAAAAAATTTTTAACAATATTTGTGCATGATTATCCATTTAATCTTCAACAACATTTACATTTTACTCAAATAAAAATTAGGGATTTATTTGTTTAAATAAAATTATATATGTCACCATTTACCTGAACAAGATCACTAAGAGAATATAAATGTGGTTCAAATAAAATATGATGATGCTGTTTCTCCAGAGCAGCATGAATCCTAAAAATAAAGTTAAGTTTTGAGACAGATAATTTTATGGGTATAAATTTGTTATACGAGGGTTGCTATTTATATTTCTGGCCTAATAATGAAAAAAAAAATATGTTTATGATCAAAACTGGTTTTATTGTTTTTCAAAATATTATTCATGAAGATCAATACACTTTTGCATGTGGCTGAACCAATTTTCGAAGCACTTTTAACATTCTGATTAAGTTAACTACAAAACATGCATTTTAAATGCATTGACCGCTTCTTTGGGAGTTACAGATCGATGACCATGTAATTTATTTTTTATGTATGGAAATAAAAACAAAACACTGGGTGCCAAATTAGAGCTGTACGGCAGATGACCAATCAATTTGATGTTTTAACTGTCAAAAATTCCTTTGTTTGAGAAGATACATGACAACTTGCATCGTCTTAATGAAAAATGATTCACCTCTTCTGCTCTTTTTAAATTTCTCTGATGACTTCTGGCAAACATATGGTCATGTACCATTCAGAATTTACCATCCTGCATTGCTCTAATGCCACTGTCACCATGTGTTCGATAATGCCAAAGAAACAGGCAATCATTTGCTTCCATATGCTTCTTCCATGAAAAACTTTTGTTGGATTTGGCTTATCTTGGAAGATCCATACAGTCGACTGCTGTTTTGTTTCGGGCTCATATGCATAGATCCATGATCCATGCATAGATTCGTCACCTGCATAAATGCTACATACAGCCTTTAATGCATACTGAATGTATTTATTCAGCATTTCCTTGCACCAGTCGATATGAGCATTTGTTTGAGTGGTTTGTCAGATTATGTGGGATCCAACGCAAACAAATCTATTTTTATGGCCAAAATGTCTATTGATCTTATTGATGTCTATTGATCTATTGATCTTATTGATTTAAAAAATCTTATTAATGCTTGTCATACTAATGCCCAAAGATAACTCAATCTCACGGTATGTCACATAATGATCTTGCTTTATCAGTTCACGTTCAGCATCTATATTTTCTAGCACAAGCCCCCGATTTTGAAAGACCTTCATGGAATTCATCCTAAAGTGAAGGTCGACCACAATTGAATTTGTTACACCAGTTTTTTACAGTGCTGCAGGATGGTGCTTTATTGCTGCATTCAATGATTGTTCAATGAAGCACTCTTGACTTGATATTCCACGTCGAAACTTATGAAAAATAATCATAAGAAAATGTTCACAAGTCAATTCCATTTTTTGCCCGAGATGAATTTTTCAATTTACTGTAAACAACACAATCACGCTAAAATGGCAAAAATTCTGAAGAAGTTATGGTTAAAAATATCAAACTTTTGATTGGAATCATCTGCAGTCGCCTAGCAACACAAGGCCAGAAATATAAATAACAACCTTCGTATTTCTAAATTATTAGTGATCATAACTTGTTATATTTTTAATCAAGATAATCAAATGGTGAGACAGTTATATGTGATATTTCTAATTAAGATATCAAATTTGCTACAGTTTGAAAGTACCCATCTTTTAAGAAGGCAATGACTTGTAAACTTTCATTATTAGAGAACTCATATGCACATTGAGATGTAATAGGTTTAATCCCCAGTTGAGGTAAACTCGCAGTAACATTACAACAAAACAGAAATTTTACAGAATCGTAGCAACTTCATCATCAGCACCATGCACAAGCTGAGATACATCACCCACAATTAAAAGAGCCAGGATTATAAAATTAACGGAACTTCTCAGACAAGAAAAAATAACATTTAAGTTTTATGATAAAGGAAGAATTTTAGACTTTTGATTTCATAACAGCTCTTGTTTGTAAATTAAAAAATTTACAGATTCAGCTTCTATTACCAATGCCGAATCTATAAATATCAGTGATTTGTAACAATCTCCCTTTTTCACATATATTCAAGATAGTAAACAGTAAATACCGAGAGATTACTGAGATCTGAAACTGTCAAGACCTGAGATCCAGAAAAATTGAAGTCGTGATGGTTCCAGATCTTGAAAATTTTCACATTTTAAATCATCAGTTCAATCTAGAAAGATGAGATGTAGAAATTATAAATAGCAATATTTTCTGTATTTAAAGCCATACTACAGATATCTGCTACTTCATTAACTGATAATTGCAGCACTCTCATCACAATATAAGACTTCAGTCTTACCATGTTCAACTAGCATTTTCTCTTGATTCCATTAATTAGAAAACTTCACTTTACTTATAATATACAAAAACCTTCGAAGTCATGGTTTCATGATCATCAGGAAATATAGTACTGTAAATGCCTGACTATACAACATTCGACAAATTAGGAAGATCAAGTAATGAGATCATTTCAGAATTTAAAGGAAAAAAAAATTATGATTATAGAACTTATAATACTAGAAACAAGTATATATTGTCAGTAAACAATATGATTTCATGCTAACACTAAATAAGCATGCCATCAAAACACAATCATAAGTTCATTTTGCTTAATGCAAATTCAATTAATTCTCCATAAGACGAAAAAATTCTATTTTATCCTTGCATTTGGGAAAAAAAATTATTAATATTTGCGACTACATGAAATGAAGTATTTTCAAACTTACAGGATTGGAGCATAAAAAGACGCCACAATATGCAACTTTGAAAACAGATAAACAATGTAACATGAAAAATTATGATAAGCAATTTAAGTTTTTAATGCTATATTCATAATTTGTATCTCTTTATTATTTTGCTAAATAAAGAATAATCTGCTTGTTTAACCTGCTTAAATGACTACCAACATTTCTTTCCTCAGTATTCACAATAGCTGAGCTTTAACTGTAGTTAGATATACATTATGCTAATCATTTTTAAAAACATCTGCAAACACATTCCCTCATGATCTTGTAACGTCCACACACATCCAATTTTATATTAAAATATTCCTAGAATTCTTGGATGATCTTACAGCTGCATCTGTTTTTAAAAAGTTATTTTATATCACTTTATTTTCAGTGTCTGCAAAATTCCAGTATCCACTGTCTGATTGACGGATGTACAGTTTCGAGAGAAAAGTAAGATAACAACGTTATCATTTACTAAACGTGGTATTTTGATAAAGTTAATAATAAGAACAAAATAATAAGCTGCTTCAAATCAGAAAGTTACGGCAAAGTCAACTTACTATGAGTGACATCCTATTTCAAATGAATATATTGGGCTTTGCTAATTGTTTAGGTCAGATTTTAAAAAGCTCTTTCTTCCCACAACCATTCAAGGACCAAACGTGTGTTTGGGACTAATGTCAAATGCAATGTATTATCATTAGCCATGGTATGATTAAACAGTAAGGGTCTGAAAGCTATATACCAGAATCTCAGTTAGCTGGGAAATAAAATCCCTTTTACAATATAGCGGCTTTTTCTTGAGTGTTATATTCTCCCTCCTAGACTTTATATAAGATTTTTTTTTTTCTTGGTGGCTCAGAAGTTTGGATATTAGATCATTTCAGATACTGAATGTCCAGATTTTAGACTTTGCACTGTATTTTATAATATATATTTAATGGAAGTGCTGAACAGGTACAATAAAAATTAATTTATTCAAAAATATTATTAATGAAAAAGTTACGGGGGAAAAGGCCCTGAATAGTTAATACATAAAGATAAACCTAAATTTATACTATTCATTCTTCTAAAACAATAACAAGTTTCAAAAGAAAAATGTTAGAAGGAATAAGGTTAGAAGGAATTAACAATGTCAATAATAGTTAACAATGATCTTAATCAAGTCAAAGAAAATGTACCTTTATAATCCAATTAAAATTAATTTTTACGGAAATCCATATATACACTGACCAGAATCGAGATAAAAATAATGACTGACATGCAACAAAATTCTATAAACAAAATACTACAATTTCTCTCAATAATCAAAAAATAATTAATAATATTTTACAACTGAATGCACATACAATACGAATTAAAAAGCCATAAGGTTAAAAAATTAATATTTTAATAGACTATATGATAAAAACTTGGAGTAAGCTGCAATACATTGATGATGGTTCTCTGTATAATAACTTGGAGAGACTTTACACTACATAATTAGAAAGATGATGCTTGAAGGAGAGACTTGTAGACAGACGTAGCCGAACAAAACATAATCTTCATTGCTGTACATGAATTAATTATCGAGACCATATTTCTCCTTACACATGATCATCAGCGCAATACTCACATCACAACTTTATATAGAATATCACATTTTAAATAATAGCATAGTTAGCAGCACAACAATACACAGCAATACTGCTGCAAGCTAGCTGCGCATTTATCCAATATGGCAGTCTGTTAAGATTTTGGTTTAAGTTAGGAAGGTTTCAGTTCTCAGAGTAATGTCATCAGCATTGCGCAGGCCATGCAAGATGGACTGATCTAGAAATGACACAATCCAGAAAAGTTATCACGATTTTTAGAATACAGAGGCAGAATTAAAGGGTTATTGTTAGTTTAAATTATAATTTTTGTTTACATATTTTTTATCTTACATAGGCCTTTTCAAGTAACTGCCTTAGCACTCCTGAGCCACTGGTACAGAACAGATACATTTGTTAGCTCAAGTGGATAGCCCTACTGATAGAAATGTTTGTTTAGAAGTACTGCGGGGCCTTCCAGTTTGGTAAACTAAGGAATTGCAAATGAAAAGATAACAAGAATGAAACCATAATTTCTGAGATATTACTCCTATGTTATTGATGTTAATGAATACGAAAATCAGTATCATACATTTTTATGTCTTTCAATTAATAAGTAATAATTACATAGAAGTTTTTGTGATGATGAAAATTTTCCCTAAAGAATTATGATTATGTTAACTCTAAAACAAAGACTTTTTTAATGAAATGCTGAAAAATTTAATGACTCTAAAAATTAAATTTATTTTTAAAAATTGATATTCAAAAATTATACTTTACAGTTGTTTAACTAATTATGTTGGTCAAAACTTTATGATTTATATTTTTCTTCATTTGCTACTGCTTTAATGCCTTTTCTTTAAAAAGGCTTTTTTATCACTATGCCTTTTTTTCTCTTTGAAAGGGGGGATATGTAAGAAAATAAAGAAATATGTATAAGATAAATTATAATTTAAATTAGCATCACAAATTAATTTCCCCTCTGTATTCTAAAAATAGTAATTTCTATTTGCACTTCGTCATTTCGAGACTAATCCATGTCATACGATTCTTATGTAATTTTGATGATGTAAATGGAACTAAAGCAGCCAATAGCAATTTTATATCATTATTACTTATCCAGTCAAAAGGCATTAAGAACCAAAACTAACTCTGTCTGGATTAAGGTTTCACTCTGGACATAATACATTCACTCGCTATTCTTCAGCCTAGCTGGACTGCTGTTACCTTCTTGCTGTAAAGTAATCAGAAATGTAAACCTCTTGAAATAAGCACAAATAATGTGCCAAGTTGTTTCTGACTGTGATATGCTTACTGAAAATAAAATGAAGATTTAATGTGTCTCAGCTGCCTGTAATAAAAATTACCTGTAACCTCGTATTCATTATTGATCAATATTTCTACACCATCAAAATTCCTGCTAATTTATTTTCCAGTGCAATGCAGTGCATGACGAATTGTAAAAGAAAGCTGAACCAGAAAAGTAAAAATACAACAGTGCGTGCATTTAACATTTAATACATTAGATATCTCGTAATTGTTTTTGCTATCCAGAAAAATCAAGAAAATACCAGACTGATCTCGTGGAGGATCAAAAACTTTATAAAAGCTGGATTAAAATACCTCAGCTCAGTTGTTGTTGTTATGTGAAATGTAGTTGTTTACTTAGTGCTGTTATTGATTGTAGTGAATTCGCTGTGAGATTGGATTAACTTTCTCTGTATTTTGAATTGAGCTATATTCAGCGTTTCAGTAGTTTTAAATATAACTACTGTGAGATAGTGTATGAATATCTCGGAGGAAATATTTCAGCATTTTGTTTTATTTCTTGTGAAAAGAATAAATTTTATTAATTTTTTAATGCCTTGTGCATTTAATCCATTATAAACCCATATGCATGCAACAATATGTAATAATGCAATTCTATTACAAACACACTAAAGAGAAAAAATTATATACTGGCATGTTTCTCTTTCAGATACATATATCTATTAACTTGAAATAACACACATTTATTATTAAAGAATATATTCCTGAACACTGACTAAAGAAAACAAACATATGGTTTATTGTGCCAACACAAATCTTAAATTATTCATCATATATCGAGCAGTCAGCTATTTTAGACAGCAAATATAGCACTGTAATTCATCTGGCCTGTGCCTTTTGACAAGAAAAAAAAAACTAATGTAAAACACTATATTCCTTCCTTTTGACAAAAAAATTTTGATATGAAAGAATATCTGTTCTTGAATAAATAAACTGCAACATGTTAACTACAAAACATATAAAATAACAAAAGTAAAATAGCTGAACACTTACATTTCTGCTTTTCGACATGTTCTCATAAAGTCTTTTAAATAAAACAGTTGCATTCTATAGGCACGGCAAATATCTAGTTGTCGAATTTTTTTGTATAAATTATTATTGATATCAATAATGCTAAACAGAGGATCTGAAAACATCTGGTCAAGAAGATCCCAGGCAAATTTGGACACATAATATTTAGTAAAATCCCATTTCCAGAGAATTCGTCCAGGAATGTATGCTAAGCTGTTATTGTGGCAACACTGACAAAAGTACTTCCCAAAATAATCACAGTAACGAAATCTGTCAATATAATCTGAAAAAATTTTAAAGTATTCTTTAATATACTACAAATTTTAAATGAAAAAAACTACACATTTTATTATAGAATCAAACAAAGAGTATCAAAAATTATTTCTGAAATAAAAACTTATAATTTGGTAAAACCAAATATATTATAAAATTGCTCAGACATCATACTTTCTTAATGCTGCAGCATTTACAAGGAATTTTAAATGTTATCGAATTGTGATTTTCGATACCTCGAAAACATTTTCCGTCACCAATGAGGAAACGTACCAGGGCTCCACAACGTGAAGTAGAACCTAAGGTTTAAAGTGAGAATTCAAACTGTTACGTATTTTTAAACATCCAAAACTTCACATGACATGCACAAACCACTCCCTGGATCACCATGCAATACATTCTTAACTGCTAAACCACCACCAAGTTGCCAAACAGATTTCAAAATTATTTTTAACAAATAAATTAATGCCATTTTAAATGTAATGTAATTTTACAAAACATGACTTAGAGCTTCCACATCCATGGGTATGGTCTAAAGCAGATACGTGAAACTACAGATAGTGCTCAAGAAGGTGTTATCACAATATTTATATATGTATATTTAATAAGATTAATACATGTAGAAAGCTGTAACCAATATTAAATAAAGTAATAAAAAACTGTATTACAAGGGCTGATTGAAAGGTCTTAACACTGCCTCTGTCTCCCCCTTTTTTTTCATTCTTTTTTGGATGTGACAGTTCTATATTGGATTTACAAAGAACATGTATTGATGAGTCTTGAATCTGCAGCCATGACCTTTTGTCACAACATGTAAAAGCACCTAGCACATTTTGTTGTGAGGAAGAAGTCTCTAAAAAAATGTGGCAATAAATAATGGATAATAATAATAAAAAAAAGCAATAAACATTTAAAATCTTACAGCATACACATGATGGCAAAATATCTAGCCGTGCTTCTGTATTTCAGAGACAAAAAGAGACACACTTAAAAGTGGTAATACTCAGGTCATCAATGAAGCATGTATTGTCAGAGTATCCCTTACAACTATGGATGTGGATACTGCCAACCCAAAATAAACACTGTCACAGTGAAAGGTAAACTATAATGCAGATATCCTAGAAGCTCCTTTTCATTGACTTATTAGGGAGAAAACAGAAGATTTGCTTGTGAAACAATCCACTAAATCTTCCTACTGTGACATTAATAACACAATCAGAAACCGATACTTTTGTACTTACTAACTTGATGCAGTTTTGTAGTCTTCTATAGAAGGAAAAGAATGATGACTGATAATTATAACCCAAAAAATTTATTACACACATACATGTTACTACATTTACTTATCCTGAAGATCAATCAATAAAACCTATTTACTAATGTGTTATTTCTTTTGTTTTGAAGGAAATTTCACAGCGACAGTTTTCAGATTGGATTCAAAGCAATCATCCCTTTAATGATTCTGCAGTATCTATTTTGCACCATATTTCTGCAACATTTTTGCCACAGACAAATCACAAAAGTTCATATTTTATAATTCATTTTAAAACAAGAAATATCCTGATTTGTCTAAAATACAGTTAAAACCTGGAATACCAGAGAAAAAGAAGAAGGGAAAAGAATACCTAGGAAAATGGCAACACTGTTTGCCATTTCCTATAACAAAAGAATTTTTATATGCATGGTTGGCAGAGTTTGACACATTCTGAAAATCTGGCAGCCTGTACTAACATAGTTGCATTAATATTAGCACCCAGATATCAAAGACGCAGCACTAAATAAGCTTTTCACCTAGCCCAGATGTAGCAGCTGATGATTCTAGGCATTCTCAACTTCAAAAACCCAACTGTGAGGAAAAAAAGGATTTTAATTCAGACAGACGAAGTCAAAAGCATCACAATCACAGTACTAAAACAGACATCATAAAAAAAATAGTTTATTTCATGTTCTAAAGTGGTCTGGTGCTAGCTAAGCGTTCAAACCAACCCTCATGTTCTAAAGTCATTCAAAAAATGCTCTAAAAGATATAATTAGAATGATGGATCCGATTATGAAAAAGATGAAAAAAATATAAGGCAATAGGAAAAAATATAAACACAGTCATTTGATTCTAAATAACAATTAGTCTTAAAATTCTTCTATCAACCTATGTACAAGTCACATTGTATATTTATACCATATTTTCCTTTCCTCCTTTATGTACAAAAATACTAGACTGACATGACTCAAGTTCTAGAAATAAACAGCAATGAAAAAATACTATACTTATACTGCATAGCATAAAGTACAGATTCAAAAGACAACAGGACAATAAAAATCATGCTTTCTATCAAAGCACTGCAAAAGTAAAGGAATATCTGCCTGAATCAAACATGTATAATCGGGCTCAGAGTAGAGAATGCAACGAGAAAATCTCATTAAGCATATTTCAACATCTTATTCTCCATTTCACTTGGTAATCGATATACGAGGCACGTCCAGAAAGTAAGTTCCGTTTCAATTTATCTCCGCTGCAGCTCTGCGATCGCAGTTCCGCACATGCGCAGTAGACGCTCTGTATCAAGGAGAAGAAACGCGCGCCATTTGGAGATCGCTGTCAGTCACGTACGCTTTGTTGTGCTTGTTTACAATGTCGGTGTTGATTGAAAATCCCGCCGCTTGTGAAATCAGATCTGTGATTCGTTTTCTGAATGCGAGGAAAGTGAAACCTAGTGAAATTTATCGGCAAATTTGCGATGTTTACGGACCAAAAGCGATGAGTGATTCAATGGTGAGAAGATGGGTCCGAAAGTTCAATGACGGACGTAGTGATGCGCACGATGAAGAACGAAGTGGGCGTCCATCTTTGGTTACAGAAGAACTGGTTCACGCGATTGATGACAAGATCCATGAAAACCGAAGGTTTACAATTAGTGCTCTCGCTATGGAATTTCCCCAAATTTCACGATCACTAATGCATGAAATTGTTACCGAAAAACTGAAATTTCGTAAACTTTGCTCACGTTGGGTACCAAAGATTCTTACTGAGCAACACAAAACAAAACGGATGGGTAGTGCACTTCAGTTTTTGACCCGTTATGCTGAAAGCGGTGAAGAATTTCTGACACAGATAGTCACAGGAGATGAAACTTGGGTTTCTTACGACACCCCTGAAAGTAAGCGGCAATCAATGGAATGGAGGCACACTTCATCCCCAGCAAAGGTTAAGCCGAAGCAAATCTTGACACCTCGAAAAATGATGTGCACAGTGTTCTGGGACTGGAAAGGCATCTTACTCATTAATTTCTTACCGCGTGGTCAAACAATCAGAGCAGATGCTTATTGCGAGACACTTCGGAAATTGCGCCGTGCAATTCAGAATAAGCGCCGAGGATTGCTGTCAAAAGGTGTTGTTTTTCTTCACGACAACGCACGACCACACACTGCAAATGTGACGAAAAACCTCCTACAGGGATTTGGCTGGGACGTGTTTGACCATCCTCCGTACAGCCCTGACCTCGCTCCTAGCGACTTTCATCTGTTCTTACATCTTAAGTCTTTCCTTGGCGGTCAACACTTTAACAATGACGACGAGCTGAAAGAAACTGTTTCCAACTGGTTGAAGACACAGGCGGCAAATTTCTATGAAGAAGGTATACAAAAACTTGTGCCACGCTATGACAAATGCCTGCAATATTTCGGCAGTTATGTGGAAAAGTAGTTTAAGAGTTGTTGAATTTTGTGCAATAAATAACTTTTCTGTAGCTGTACACAATTTACTTTTATTACCAAACGGAACTTACTTTCTGGACGTACATTGTATAATGAATAAAGCTCATATATTTTTTATTTTAATTTACTTTAATGCTGTTGCATACCTTTAATTCTGTAATACAGTAGTGTAAATTGAAATTGCAGATATGAGGGTATAACTGTACGTTTAATTAGTATAACTATTCGAGAAAAATACACCTTGAAAATCAAGTAGTCTCAAAAACAAACGCACATTAGCTTATCAAATGCTTTTAGCCATTTAATTAATTACCAAGAATGACGCTAAATAATAATTAATCCATAATTAAACTAATTCCCATGGAAAAACAAAATGTGTATAACTTATGCAAGAAATAATACATAATAATTATACATATAATTAAAAAACTTTTCATAACCAAATATGTAGGTTAAACATAACAATAAGAAAATCATATAACTGCCAGTATTTGAGGAAAATAATTACAGAACTAAGTACTTGTCAATTAATTTATTCGTTTTTATTATTATAATAAAAACATTAAACAGATTACTGAATTAATCACTGTAAAAGAACTACTAAATCCTGTGGCTTGAAACTAGTCTCATTGAACTTTTTAAACTAAATTCAACAAAATTGACTTTGGTTAGGTATATTTAAAAAAAAAAAAAAAAAAGAAAGAAACTTTATTTGAAACTGCAAACTACTATTAGAGTGAATAATAGATTCCCTCAGTACCTCATGAAATATAGCTTTTCAAAGGAATCACTACTCTCAGGAATCTTATCTATTATTATGCACAATGGTCATACAGATGTAAAATGCAATGAGCAGCGACCATTGTTGAAAATAATCGTTCTATGAAAGCATATTAAACAAAAAAATGGGAAATTTCATGCCATGAAAAATTCTCTGTTGTTATTTTGAATATTATATACTTTTTAAATCAATATAAGATTACTTAATAATCCCAATGAAATATGAATTATGTCATAAATTTCATGTTTGAAATCCTGTCACTTGAAAGTTTATCACTCTTTTCATTTTCACGCCATGTTATCAATTTCAAAGCTTTTCATTCAATTCAAAAATTACTCTCCTCCTCCCACTTTTTGAATCAAATTATATAATTTAATATAAAAGAAATATATTTCCTTTAAAAATGCAAAAGTTTTGGAACCTTGTCTAGCACTAAGTGAATAATTTCTTACTTAAATAAAACATTTCATGAATGAATGCACACTTTTCTGTAATCTTAGATATATCCTCACACTACATTTTCTACAAAATTACATATAAAAAGCAACACTTTTAAGAACTATTAAAAATCAACTTTCTGTGCATCTATAAAAGCTATAAGACAAAAGTGGCACAAAAAGTAAAAATATTATTAAATTTAAAAAATTTACATCGTTCATCTTTCTAATTCACATAGTCTCATCCTTACTGTAACAGATTACATGTTAAAAAATTACCTATTTTTAAATTAAGATGTTAGTTTATAAAAACAAATATACCGAGTTCCCAACTCCTTCAAAAGAAATAACTAGCTTATCAATAAGTGACAGGGAAGTGAGAAGCAAATATATATTGAAATATATTCTAATTAATTAAAACCTTTATTAATACAATCTACTTTTTGTGTTTCTTGAATAGTTGCTTTGAAATATATATAAACACATGTTACCAGCAATGTACAAAATGCTGGCATTCTATAGATAGAATGCCTGACGTTTTTAGAAAAAGTATGATGAATGAGAGTTATATACTTTCCTTAGGTATTGTATATAATACCTAAGCATTCTATAAAATAACAAATGCTATTTAGGCAAAATATGCAAAAAAAAAGGTCACGATAAGGCTATTGTTTAAAAGATGTGCATTGCTCAGAAATACAACTGTTATTTTGAAAAAACAATGGAAGAGTGCCACTAAAAAACTTTTATTCAAAATATGTAAAGAAAAATTAAATGTTTCACAAAATTTATGCTTTTCTTTTTTTAAAAAAAAAACAATTTTCATATAAAAAATAGAAAATTAAAATTAATCTCGTTGTTACAACACTGTAGCCTTGAATGGCATTGAATTACACTTCATTACTTTTTTCATGCAAAGATATTTCATACTTTGACATTTTGTATTTCACTCCGAGATGTATTTCACATTTTTTGCTGGCTTGTCATTTGGTATTCCACAGAATGCCTAGTAAATGTCTGAAATATTAACCAATTCATACATTACCTGCTACTTTTTGGCACTCTATAAAATACCTAACTACTCTATAGAATGCCAGCTTTCATACATTTCCAATACTGTATATACGTGTTAATGGAACATATATATACTTAACATACACATATGTTCTAGTAATGTATATATAACGTATATATATATATTATATATAAGGTGGTTCAAAACTATATGTTAAAAACAAAGACAGGTAGAGGGGACCTGAATAAGCAGATTTCGTATAGGAATGTATGTGCGGTAATGCCACATTAAAGCGCTAGCACGTAAAGCAGTATCAATCACAGAAAACTGAAAAGACAAAAGAAAAAAATATTAACAGTTTACAATAGGTACTCGAAAGAGAGGCCACCAACAGCAATACAAGATTCATAGCATCGGCACATAGACTAACGTACATTAGAAAAGACGTCCAGCAACAGATAAGAGCTAACAAGATCTTTTGCAGAGGTGACGGGACTTTTGTATACGAGGCTTTTAATATGACTTTTAAAAGAAGAAATCTAAGCAGGTTAAAATGAAGAGAACATGGTGGCCAGGGAACTGGTCCACACCATCCTATCCAATACCAGCCTCAAACAGCATTCAGATGATTCCTGAAGTTCCGGTTGAGGTAAGACCTTCTGTAGGAACATGGTGTACATGTGGACAGTTAAATGACCTCGTAGAATGTACATTCAAACTAAGTTATTGTGCACAATACCTGCCCAAACATTAATGAAAAACATTTCTTGGTAGGCATGTGTTACTGTGCCATGTGGGTTATCATTAGCCTACAGGTGAGAAGTATGGATGTTAAGCATACCTGACTGTGTAAAGGTAACTTCATCAGTGAATAAAACATCTGCAGGGAAAGTTTATTTGCCTGCAGTCTGCTGTAGGTACCAAAGGGCAAAGTTGAGACATGGAAGATAATTGCCAGGGGGTCACTGCTTGCACTCTCTATAAATGATTCCAGTGCATTTCGTCTTTATGTAAAGTCCTCAAAACAGTTGCATGGCTCATCCCTGCACATCCTATCTGCAATATCTTCCAACTCCAGTATCACACTTGGATGTATAAAATGATCCACTTGTGCTTAACTCCCGATGAAGACACCTGAATGTTCTACAATCCAGCTGATTCCTATCCAGGAATCGCTCCCTGTACATCCTTTGAGCACCTAATCCATTTCCTTGTGCAGCCCCATACATGAAATGCATGTCAGCAAGCTCTGTATTGGTGTAACAATGCATGCTGCTCAAAATCAATGTGGGAAATGAACAATTCAGCTAGTGCAGTGTTTTATACACTGCAGTCAACAGCTCTCTCTACTGGCTTAACATGGCATTACCGCACACACATTCCTATACGAAATCTGCTTAGTTAGTTTCTCTCTAGCTGCCTTTAAATTTTTGACATATAGTTTTGAACCATGACATATAGTTTTTTTTTTTTTGACATATAGTTGACCATTTTTGACATATAGTTTTGAACCAAATATCTGCATATATT
>KK112890.1:799523-838232 GCA_000611955.2 Stegodyphus mimosarum
TTGGCATTCTTGGTAAATATCATCATTCACAAAGTCTCTTGGTTAATGTCCGAAATATTTGCTAAATATCTTTATTTCTCACTTACACTGGTAAATGTTAAATGTTGAATAAAAATATTTTTGTTACATTTTTAAATCATACTTTATTATTAAAAGCATAGTATGATATATGTCAAAATAGAAGAAAACTTAAGTAACAGCACATGTAAATAAACTGCTGAACTTAAAACAAACAGTACATTCTAAATGAGAATGAAAATAACACCAATAATAAACTTAATTATGTGACTGATATTATGCAATCTTATTTATAGCAATAACTTAAACTGTTATGACACTTTGAATTGCAAAAGAGTCCCTTGCTTTTACAACTTCATTTAGTTGTGAAACACTTCTTTTTGTAATGACAGCATGTATATAGCCTTGGCATCCACTTCTCGAATTAGTTGCAGCTGCTTCTCTCTTCAATTTCTTAAGAAATCTCATCTATGGAATGTAACTTTTCTTTACAAATTACGAACTGATTACAGGTATAAAGTTACTTCAGGGTAACATTTTTGTTTGCAGATTTATAAAATAGGAATCATCTATTCCAACAACAACCAGCAACACATTTAGGTAACTGCACGACCACGGCGAACATCAGGGACATTCATGTACTATCACCACTTTGAGCAGGATGAAATGTTCTTTTCGAGGTCATAACATTTTCATTGCTTGCAATAGAAGATTCTCTTTTGCCGCCATTCTTTTTATAGAAATAAACTTGTGTTATTCTCTCAGGGCTTCATATGAAGATGTAGTAGGTTGCACCTCCTCAGCAATATTTTCCGCTGGAATATGGTTTTTGGCATGGCCACTGCTAAAAATTTTTTCAAAAGAATTTACAATTTCTTCAAGCTGTTTTTCGGTTTCAACATCTATAATTTGTTTGCCAGGAAAAGATAATGTTGGATAACTCTTTTTGGTTTAACGTCATACAGAATTTCATAATAACTTTTGCATATTTCTTCATAGCATGTATTGTTCTTAGGAAATTGAACAAAGGGCAAACCATCTGGCCATTTATTTATATTGTTATTGTTCACCCATGCAAGTAGCATACTGTGTATATTCTGACTGCCCTTTCAACTCAGCTTGTATTTGGCTATGACAAGGCTTTCCATGAGCTATCTTAACATCTTTCCACATAAAGCAAATGTTTGGATATGACTTGATTACTGAATTCCCTACCATAATCTGAATACAATATAGCTGGGACACCAAAAGTTAAAAATATTTGAAGGTGATATGTTACTTCTTCAGCCGTCTTACTTTTCAAAGGTGGTTGTAGCTGGACAAACTTGACTGAATGATCATGATACACCATTAGAAACTTATATTCACCATCCCAGGGTAACTAAGGTCTATCAGATCGACTTACCATCTTGAGTTTAACTTCAAACTGACTACTGGTTTCACAACAGTACCTTTTTTAGGTGCACTTTGTTTCATTTGACATAGTTTACATAAATTTAAATACATTATTACAACTTCATATGTAATATTTTTGCATTTAATTTGCAGTTCTTTAAGCCTATGTGTTCTTCCTTCACAGCCTCTTAATATACTAAGTAATTCATTATTGGTAACATAATACTTTATATTCATTTCTTCTGGTTTTAATTTTTACAATTAACTTGTCTTTACCACTAATTTCTAAAATGTCAACACATTTTAGTCATCCATGTTCCAAAGACGTACAGCACTTAATTTTAGCTAAAAACAATTATCTTCTTGTTTACTTGCAATTTATGCATATAACTCTTAAAAAAAAGATCACAGTTCACTGCAGTAGCCATTCAATATAAATTAGGTTACTAGATAAAAAAAATTTAAATTAAAATATTACACACACCAGCAAAACCTAGCATAAGACTGACAAACAGAAGTGTTCCAGTGCATAACAAATGGATAGCACGTGACCTCAATCACAACAGAACAAAGGATTTGATGTCTTTGTCGCCTGTCTGTATGTCTTCTCGGCTCCTCATTTCACCTCCACCACAGCATATTTGTGCTTGTCAACATACACTAGTGATGATCTAAATGCATAAGAATATAACCAAATATTCAGTCTTTTACCAACGTATTTGGCATATGTTGACATTCATCATCAGACAATGTCAACATTCAGCCTTTCATGAATCAACTTATGTACACCTTGGGGGGGGAAAGGAGGGGACACTTCTTTCCATACTACTTTCTTCCCGTTCTATTGTGTCAATTGACAAGATTTAACTTGTATTTTTCATGCCTTGAAAGCACTATTCAGGATATATGTGAGATTTATATATAGCATTGTCTAACATAGGTATTCTGACAAAAAATCAGACTTTTTATCAAATAACACTGATATTTTTTCATATTTCAATTATACAACTCAAATTATACCAAAGTGCCAAGTTTTGTAAAAATTCCATAAAAGGTTTTTGAAAGACTAGATTTCAAAATTTTAGCTCCTCAATGTTAGATAATTTTGGTATATATCTATCACTCTCTCTTTTTTTTTTTTTTTAATATTAAACATACTAGATTTCTTGTTTCAGAATTTAAAATCCAGGTCCAATACAAACAAAATTCAAAGCTACATTCTGATTTGTTTTTAAAATTTGTATTTTTTAATAATCTTTTCAATTTTTTGAAAACTTTTTTTAATTGTAACCTCTCAAATTTTTACCATCATTTTAAAGTAAGTATAATTTAGGCATACCTGCAAAAAATTAAGAGTTTTTTAATTCAAAATTTCCCAAGATATATGTGAATTTATATCGTAATGCATTTCAAAGTTCATTATATTTGTTATATGCAATAATAATGATGAATGTGCTTTATGCACTTTGTTAAAATCATTTGAAACACTGAACGAAGCACTTTTTTTTTCGCTTGTGTACAGTGAAAAAAAGTGGAAAGGAAAATAGGTTGCAATAAATCAAGAATATTGCTAAGTGAATTATTCTTGGTGCAAACTGAAAAAAAGGGTGCCAAGATAAATTCTTAAACTTCTCAATAAGTTTCATACCCAATTTTATAAAATTTAATATTTGGGCATAATTTGAGTCCTAGAAACAAAATATAGTAAAAAAAAATTGGTATGCTATTTCAGAAAAAGTTCCGATTTTGTAGCAGAATACCTATGCTAGAATAATGTCGTATAGAAATCTAATATATATCCTAAGGCTCATTTTCAAGATGTGAAAAACGCAAGTTTAACTTAGACCAATTGGCGCAGTAGAGTACGTCTCCATTAAATGATATCATGTATGGCCAAAATGATGTTAATTCACATTACCCAAATATAGTTAGAATTTATAACTGAAGATTCTTTAAATCACAGCATCCCAAACACTTATAATTAAGTAATATCTCAACTGAATTTATTTTCATTTCATGACAAAAATAATACATTTTCACCGACTTCAGATGCCAAAAAGTTTTTTAAACAATCTATCCTTACTTATGTCAGCAATAATTAATTACAACCACAAGAGCCAACACATAATAAATTTCTGTTAATAACACCGATTCAGTTATTATCAAAGTGATTATGGTCAATAGTTTTTGTAATTTGAAATACCTTTGTATACTTATGCATGGTAAATAAATAAAATCAAACACTCTTCAGGCTGTTTTTTAGAACAAAAACAAACATATATATATTGATTGTTGAGAACTGCTATATACATATATATATACTAGTGGTTCTCAACCTTCTGTGCCACATGCTTTCCTTTCATTCCTTTCACCACTGCTAGAAGAACATTACCTGCAATCTACTTTCCACAACTTTAAAAATACATACCTACATTTATTTAGATTATTTCCTAACATGCTTTATAAACCAAACAACAAAAAGTATAGAAAATGATGGTAACCACCAACTTCCCACCAGTTGAAAACCCCTGATACATACAAACTGCTAAATATCATAGCACTACCGCATCCTGTTACTTCATATTTTGTCACAGTTAATTTATTACAAAGAAATACTAAATATACTGAATGAAGCTAAATTCCTGTATAAAAGCACTGATGCTTTAATAAATAAAAATTTTGTATAAAAATTTTGAATTATATATAGCATTATTCTCAACATTAAAATACTCACTGGCTTTTGGAATACATCATCATTATCAGTGTAAGGCATAAGTACAAACTAAATTCCGTTATTGCATTAATATTCAAATTAAAGATTCATAAATCATGTAATACAATTCCAGCCTTTTTGAAAGTAAACCCAAAAGTTAAAATAACTAGTAAAAATGAAATCACATTTAAAACTAACTGCTTTGAAATCAATTTCTATTCAAAATAATTTCGCACGTTAACAATTTTTATTGAAAACAAAAATTTATGTTGCAGCATGTTAAGTAAATGTAAGCAAAATACTAAAAGAAAAGAGCTTCAAATAAATTATTCCAGCTCACTTGTTACACATGCATGAATTATATGTAACAATATAACTCACATTAAACATAATTTTTAAATTTACATATTTTCTTACGTCTTTCAATTTTCATCCCACATCCAGCACATCTGTACTTTTGTTTCGCTAAAATATCTTTCCTCCTGCACAAAAAATAATAATAATTCATTAATTTTCTTTCATTTTAAAAAGTTACAGTCACAAAAATATACTTAGTTTTGAACGATGTTTTATTTCATATATAATCACCAACAAATTAATTGGCTACAAAAAATACAGCCCTATGTAAATAACAACCTGATATGAACCAGATTAACATGGTCTTGCACCTATAAATGTTACACTAATTTGATATACATGAAAGGAAAACCTCCCAGTTTTAGAATATCACTAAAACGTTATAGTAGAGTGCAGGATGTATGAAAAAAAAAGGGATGAAAAAGAATGACACATATATCTGATACTACACTTTGATCTTGGCCAAAACAAGGTGTTTATTGCATTGTGGTCTATATAACTGGAACGAAGAACTCGAAATGTTTAGTTTGCCAAAAAAAAAATTAGCACATAGCAGACTTGATTTCTTATATTTATGCGCTTGAATTACCAAAAAGATAGCACTAGGTCATACTAGTATTAGTTTATGTATTTAAACACGATATCATTCAAATATGTGGAATGAAATAGAATATGGCCTTGGCCTAGCCTTAGCTACAAATGGTGCTGACATAGACATGCACTAAAACTTTTTTCTTCCCAGATATATAAAACATAATACAATAAATGCATTAATTTCAAATTTATATGTCATTCTTTTCACCACTTCTTTCCTGCACATTCTGTAATTCTTCTACTCACAAGTATGCTGGACAAGTTACAACCAAGGCACAAATTTTGTGTTCTGCAGCTATCTTTTTAGTCATAGGATAAGCATAATTTTCCTTAAGGGGTATAGTTGCTGCATTAATGTCACTTTTATTCAGAAGCCTATTTGACATGCAAAGTCCTGCTGTTATTGTTGTGATGACAACAACAAAGAATTGTGCTACAAGTATGGCAAGAACTTAATTCTTATTTTGATGTCACATGAAACCAAAGGAAATCTCACAGAACATAAACAAATAAACTCACTGTGACTGCAAATTTCAGAAACAAAATCATTTGAAAATCAGATCACATTTATGAATAATATAGTATAGCTCAATGTAAAAAGCATATGCAGAAAATTATACAAAAAATCTTACTTTATATTAGGATGAATAATAAATATAATCTGTGGCCTGGGTGGAGCCCATTCTAAGTTACCTCTCAAGCGAGTCTGAAATATTAGAAAAAAAAAAAAAAAAAGTTAAATTAAAAGATTTTCCATTTAAACAATGACTTAAACAATTACTAAAAATGCGATCATTACTAATACACAGAATACATTTTAAATGATATTAGTCTTAAATGTTTGGAAATAAAAGCAACAAATATGATAAAAAAATTATATTATAGAGATCAATAAAATTTAATTCTGACTTTTAAAAACAATTTTAAATTTTGTTTTCTAGGCAAACAACATTTTTATAATCACTCATACTTTTCTTTTGGGGGCAAGGGAAATTAACAGCCTGAGGAAAAAATAAAGAAACTTTAGTGACTTGTTTATAAATTCAACATTTTTTCTATACTTACTTCCATAACAATTTTTAAAATATTAGCATCTGTTGCCTTTCTATTATTTCTGCACCTGGGAAGATTTCAAGTACTATATATTTTTTATCCAAAATACTTTTTTAAAATAATTAATCCTATTTAAATATTTATCTTCATGGAACAATATTAATGGCATATTATTATATAAAGCTATTGCTGTAAAATATGCTTATTCAAGCTTGTAAACAACAGCTACATTTTTGCCACTGAAAACAAAGGCTGAGAGATTCAATATATATATACAAAATCTATTTAGATTTAATAGAATTGTGGTGCGATACACATATGAAAAGAAATTAGTTTTATAAATAAAATTACGTTTTCTAAGTTGTACTCTTCTTCTATTGAATCAGGTGAAACAGGAAATGAATCAGGCAGAGGCAAAAGCTGTAAAAAGAATTATTGTTAAAGAATGTAACAAAATACATGACACACACAAGAACAAATGAAAAGAATGCATTACAAGTAACTGGATACATAGTAAATGATCAAAATATTAGAAGCATATTCCTAACAAGTGTCCTGCATCAAAAATACAGCATAAAGTCCTAAATCCAAATGACCATTATCCAGAATGACCTAATATTCAGACCTCCAGGACACCAGCAATTTTTTTTTTAAGAGAAAAAAAAATTAGACTCGAAAGTAGTATCTTGCTTTAGTATAATGCTTAATACTTCATGCCTGTGCAGTGAAAATTTTTTTCATTTCATGCAAAAGATCCTAATTCTTAATTTTAGTTCAGCACTAAATAAAAATCTCCATGTTGAAGAAACATGTTATTGATTAACTTAAGTCTATATGATCAATAATTTGTTACTGCCATAGATGCTTTTTTGATAGGCATCCATCTCAAACCTAAACATATTACCAAAGTTTATCACTGATTTTACATTTACTGAATAAATTATATCCCAGATCCCAACCTGGCAATCATTTTTTATTTTTTGATCCTATCACCCTGTCACTGACAACTCAAAGCAGCTTGATAAATGACTCATGCAGCTATGGTTAACACAATCTCTCTCTTTTCTTTATTAGTAACTGAATACCAAACAGCATGGTAACCTTTTACATTTTTTAAACAGGTACTACAATTAAGAAAGTGACTCTTTCTTACATGATTTTTTGACAGCTTTGGAGTTTTGGTGCCAAATTTTGGCTGAGTGGAGGGTTAAAATAATGCTTGATTACACAACCATGAGAGAAGAGATTTTTATCATCATTAAATATATATAAAAAAAATTGTTACGATATAATAAGGGTCACCATAAGCGTATCTGCTACTTTTAGAAGAATATTACTTTATTAACCATCTCCACTCAAAGTTAACAATTAAGTTAAATGAAAAAAGAAACATTTCTATGCATTAAATTTTTTTTTCAACAGGGTTGCCACTCAAATAGGAGAATGAAATTCCCTGACTTTTCCAGGTTTTCCAGGCATGTTTTAAGAAAATTCCAGTCTATCCGCGTAATGCACTTTGGCTGTGCTAAGAGGTAAATTAATTATGGTATCAATTGAAAACACAAAATTTGCCACTCACATATGACTTATATATTATCCTCAAAGATTACTATTATAACTATAATAGGAGTTGTTTTCTCCACTGGAGAATTGAGATCAGAAACTGCTCAATGTGGATAAAAAAAAAATTTTTTCCTGACATTTTGCAGCTAAACGAAAGAAAGAAATCTATTTAATGATATTTTTAAATAAATTCAGGTATTTTATATTTATTTAGCTGTATACATAAGCAAAAAATATGTGGATTGAATTTCGTGATGTTATGTCATCATATTGCTAAAATTAGTTTCAGGATTATGCCAGAGAAAATTTCCTGAAATTTGAAAGTATTATTTACTAATAATAAATAAATTTAAGGGGAAGAAGCAACATAAAATAATATGAATAACATTAAAATAATTAAAAAACTGAATTACAATAATCAACGATATTTTGGCGAATACAGTTATATTAAATGGTTAGCCTAGATGACTAATTACTATTTTTTTATTTTACTGCAAAATGACAAATAAGGCATTTATTAAAAAGAGAAAAAAAATGTTTAAAAGATTTTGAGGTAAACTGCTCATCATAATGTCGCCAAACGCCGTAAGTACGGTATACAGAGGCTATTCTCCATGGTACCGCTATACTAGAATTAAATAGATTTTGTTTTATGCAAGAATATGTATTTCTTTAGTTCAACATGCACTGCACATGCGCATGCGAGTCTTTCGATAAACTGTTTAGAGCTGCAAAAATTGGCTCTATGCCAGTTGCCTGAGTGACGCTAACACATGCCAAGAAAGTGAACGTTGGCGCAGAACTCGCTTTTTTGGGGAATCGCTGTATGAAATTCCCCGACTTTTCCAGATTTAGACTAAAATATTTGAATTCCCTGACTTTTTTGGTCAATTTTCGAATTCCCTGACTTTTTCCGGTTTTCCAGGTAGCGGTGGCAACCCTGTTTCAATCAAGTAATGTTACAAGCATAATGGGACACATCTATTTACAGCTAAAAATATTGTAATAATAAAACAAATCCTATCAATATATATTTTAACAAATTTAAACCAAAAGTTATTCTAATTTGGTCTTATTATAAATGTATTACTTATAAAAATGCATAAATATAATTTTTATCTATATACAAATGCAAACATGCAAAATTAATTTTTTTAGTTTTAAGATTTATGCTCAAGTAAATATGAAAATGGAGTCTGAAACATTAATTTTAAACATTTCAGAGAATGTCCAAATACAAGACACATCAATTATGATGTATAAAAAATTAAGGGAATTCTTACATTTTCGATTTTCAGTATCATGTTTGCTTTGTGAAGTTCTGAAATAGCTCACTTGAAAAATGAGATTTATACAATAAGAGTGATCTGCCGCATGCGTGAAATTTTCTTGTGGCTTAAGTAATGTTGCCATTTGATTTGGGTTTCATGCATTATATAATTTGTATGGTAAAAACTATTTAGTACTTCACATTTTTTAGCATTTCATAAATACTATTCATAATAATAATAAAATTTTGGTGGCTTTATGCAATTAAAAACAGAACATGGTAAATCTCCAGTTGGAAATATTAATTTGTAGATTTTTGACAAAATATTTATTTGGTAATAATCATGAAAGCAGTAATAAATAAAATTAATTATCATAAAAGCAATAATAAATAATAGTAGCTTGCTATAAATGAGAAACTTATCACCACTAATGTCCAAATGTACAGACTCATCTGCATATGCCCAACTAAAGCACAATTTTAATGCAAAATTATACACTTCTGTTTCAACATAGCCTCTTTACTTGACAATATTTCTTTCCTTCTTATTCATCACCAACAAGCAGCAGAAAATACCATCTAAACCAAGGTTTCTCTTTATCGTGCTCAAATAAGGAAGCTATTTTACGTACCTTTGGTTCATAAACTGACCTTTTTTTTTCGGGGGGGGGGGATGTTAACTGTGAATTTCACTGCTGATATTTGAGAATCAGCACATATTTCAGGTATTTTTAATCTTCCAGTGCACAGCATATGATACACTTCAGAGCAAAGATATGATGAACATACATATGATCATTCTTCAAAGAGTTCTTAAATTCCAGCAATATTAAATCTACAACACTATTTAACATAAAAATTACACAAACAGCATGTTTAGAATAAAAACTGAGACTTCAGATCACAACAATTAATTATATTTATTTATTTCTAATACTAAATACATCACTATTGACAATAACAAAACAGAACAAAAAATGGATCACATCTACTTTTAACTATTTTTATATCTAGTTTCTATAATAGTTATTGTTATATCTTGAAAACTATCAAAATAAATACCCTTTGAGGAGCTTCTTGCTCAGATACAAGCCACTGCAGTTCAGATGCTTTGGGAAGATGTTTTTCAGAAAACCTTCTTAAAAGTGACAGTGCAACAGATTCAGCTGATAAATTATTACTAGATTCAGAATCTTGAAACCTACAAGTTAAAAAGAAATAAACTGAAATTTAATTTAATATTACTTAGAAAAAGAAAATTCATAATTAAAAATATATATAAATCATACTTTTTATTGTCAATTTCCTTTTGATGAAATGGCACTTTATGAATATCAGCATCTAAGAATGAAATGAAATGTTATGTTTGAAAATAAATAAATATATAAAATGTGTTAAGTTCACAAAACTGTATAGCAATTTTCAAAATTAATATAAAATAAACTAATTGAAAATATTCTCTTAGAAAATACTTTATACATTATTAAAGCATTCTTTCAAGTTAAAATATTTTCAGGTTTAGATGTTGACTATTAATAATTTCCCTTAAGGAGTCATTCAACATTTACTGTTCTTTCAATAGGCTGCAAGAAAAAATATTATTAAAAGTTCAGTATTATCTTCAGATAAGGAAAATGCAAAAGAGATAAACACAATCCAAAACATTTCATGGGATCTTTAAGAAACAGTATCTTTAAGAATCAGACAATCAATTTGACGGATATATGTGAAAGTTGAATTTCTAGAGAATTTACGCAATTTTGTAACTTCCACTTTTCATTACAATGAGAATGAGAAATGGAATAATGACAATGTTATTGTGGTTATTTCTAATAGCAGAATGTCTTTCTGATGATAAAATGACATTTTTGAAGGCTTTTTCAATAACTGTGGAAGAAAATACTTTGTCAATAGGCACTGCTCTTAAATATTTGAGTTGTGACAGAACAAATATGCTAAAGAACAACTTAACCAGCACAATATGTATTAGAATAAAAGGTTTTTTGTTTGCTTGTTTAGCAGTGTGATATAATTTAGCATGGGTAAGCAAATAAAAAAAATTAAATTAAAAAAAACCACAGTAAACAGTAGTACTGAAATTATATTCATTGTGTACAATTAAAATGTCAAGGATATGAAGCGAATTATCAGATTCAGGTTTAGAACTGAACTGGACAGCTGAATCAATCAAATTCATAGCAGATAAAAACTTGGTCAAATCTTCTTTGTTACTTTTTTTTTATTATTGAAAAGTATGAAAATATCATTAGTACAGTAAATTCAGAGCCAAAAAGTAGTTTTTTAAATATGTGCATGTAAATAAATATTAGCAAATATTGGACTTAGGGATTAAGTTGGGAAAGAGGAATTATTTTGGAAAAGGATCTGACTCAAAGAAACTTCAGTGAGAGAAATTAACTCCTGAATTTCAGTATGCATAAAACGGAATTTCTGAAGTTCAATTTCAAGTCATTTTAATGCTTCATCAATTAAAATGTTACTAAAGAATGATTAAACATAAAAAGAAATCTTGATTAAGACCTACGAAGAAATATCCTTAAGTTTATTGATGATTTAAAAATAATTGTGTACAGAGTAAGTATTGTTAGAAAGCAACTGTGAAAATAGAGACCCCAAACACTTGGTTAATGCATATGATGTTCATAATTTCTAAATAATGGAGCAACAAGAAATGCCTACTGTGAATTTCAGGAAGAGCACAAACATAGCACAGTAATCATTAGGGGGAATGAGAGGTGTTTTTTTTTTTTGTTTGTTTGTTTGTTTTTAATTCAGTTTTAAGACTTAATAATCATTTTAACTTTCAAGAGGTCAGATCTTAAGATTGCAGCTTGTGTGTGTAGTGTTTTAACCCAACTACAGCTGCAGCAGTAGTTGGGTTAAAACACTTAGCATTTTTACACTGCTAGGTTCCCACTTACTGATTACTGCTTTTAGATTTTGCTATGATTATAATTTTCAATATTCCTCACATGTTATGGAGAACGTCAATTTACCTCCTTAAACATTTTAATCACCTTATTATTATTATTATTCCACATTCTCCTTAAACTTTTTATTCAATTATATGAGTTGAACTTTTTATTCTCCTTAAACTCTTAACTTAACTTTTTATTCTCCTTAAACTTTTTATTCAATTATATGAATTATATGAGCCTATATGAGTTGCTGTTTATCTCATGTGGAACAAATTTTTAGTCGTCCTGCTCATTTGCCCTAGTTACTTAAACTTTCAGTCTGCATGTACATATAGATTTTTTTTCCTTCCCATTTATTTTGGAAAACTATCTCACATTTCAGTCATATTGAGTGAAAGGTTATAAGGATTTCTACAAATACACAATAAGCAAAAACATGTTTACTTTGAAAAAAAAAAACATATATATTCCAATATGTAAATGCATATCAAACCAAAATAACAAATTATAAATGATAATACACATTCGAAAAGCAGATCAAGCTCACTGAATGTGACTGTCAAAAATATTCATGAATCAATTTTTCAATCCAATAGCAAATAAATTATAATTTCTTTTTTCCCATTTCATACAGAAAATGAGTGAAAATTTCTCTGGCTGATTTTGAAAATGTAAAAAAAAAGATGCTTCAATAGAAATTATGGTTAGTTATACAAAAGAGGAATAAAAAATTCATAACAATCAGTAATTAATTCTATTACAGCCCAGCATAGAAAAAATTCCTATATTTCATGTACCTTTGAAATACCATTAATTTTGTTGTCTTTGCAGAAAGATATACAAGAATCAGAGGATGATGAAAATAATTTCAAAATTAACTAAAAACCACACTTAATTTAAAAAATTCCTTTTCTGTTATTCAACTTGACACTGAAAACCAAAAATATGTTACATAGTTATAGAATTTTAAAACAATGTATTGCTTTAAACAGTAAATCAGTACACATACTTAAAAATAATTTTCATTATTATTTATGTAACAATTTTTTCAATACAATGTCTTAATAACATTTCATGTAAACTGAATTAAATGCTTATATTTATTCAACCACTGTACATTACAAAATGCTTCAATTTCCTAATATCTAGCAATCAAAAAAAAAGAAAATTTTGCTAATTTTTTGCAAACACTCAAAAGTTTAGCGGTGTCAGTTTTTCCTTCCCCAGCTATGCAGACTTATATAATAAAAATTTACCACAATATTAAATTCAGACAACTAATAATTAGACTTGTAAGGTACAGAAAAAAAAGCCGAATACAATTACCTGAATACAAAGATGCCATAGATAAAGATAACCCGTTCTCTTTCATGGAACTAAGGTTAGATTCAGTATGAGCTGAAAAAAGATTTCATATTACTATACTCACACTTAATTTATGCGCCAGAGTTTTAAAATCACTTAAGTAATTTTCTTTAAAAATTGATTTCGTGTTCTGGCTTAAATGAGTACACAATACTACTGTTATAATTTTATAAGCTGTGAGTAATCACTAGCAACTGATCATACTACCAAATAAAAATTTTAACAAACTGCAAAACATGCATGTTTATTTACCTCAGATAGATTTAGAAGGTATTTCTGGGCCTTAATAAAAATTTCAGATATTTCTTGCTATCATGCCTATTCTACTTCAAAACTATATATAATATATCATGTATAAAAAAACCTTTTACTTTTTAATCTCATTACTCTTTTAATGCGTACAGTGATATTTTTCTAAGTCTCTAAAGGAATATAATGAAATAAAATGTCAATATACAAAATTGCTTTCCGTATTTCAAATAATTATTTAGAGATCTTAATTCAGCAAAACAGAAGAGATTACATTAAATTTTGACATATTTTTCTTTTATATTTTACATATTTATATATCTAATTTCAGTAATAATATTCATTAAGTTATGATACACTGAAATTACGTATGTTAAAGATAAAACTGGGATCTTTTCTGTTAAAGTACAAAGCACGCTAAACAATTTTCTACATAAAGATCCTACTACAGCCATCATCCAATTGTAAAGCATTGTGAGTAAGAATATTTTTAAATGCGTTACTCTATTTTATTCTTTGTTTACTGAAATAACTAAACTAAGGGAGAAATTTTTAATGTTTAGAAAAATTTAACTATAGTCAAAATGAGCCAATGGCAAATTATATGCTTTTCAACTGGAAGTATTAACCTGATACATATACCTCTTCACAGAAAATTGTTTGGCACATGCTATGCTATAACAAAAAAGATCTGAAAAATTAATCTTTCTAAAAAGGACAAGGGGCAAAATAGTATAAAACTGTCTATTTTTTTAGTATAAAACTGCCTATTTTTTATACATAATATGTTAAATAAATATTATGATACATTTTACACAATAAAAAGACAACTTCCCCTCCCCTCCAATACATAAAACTATTTACAGTGTACAATTTTATACTTGTATTATCAGAAATACCTGTTTCACAGCAGCTGAGCTACAGATATATCATCAGATAGCAGAAAACTTCTTTCTTACTCTTTTCATTACATTTAGTGATACTTGCATTTTTATTTAAACTTTTAAGATTTTATATAAGGTATTGCATAAGTTCAAAAAATTTTTGCTAATTTTCTACCACAGTATCAAGCATAATTTCAGTTTTGAAAGTCTTAGTATTTCTACACTTTTTTAAATGTAAGTTTTTTTTAATTTGTTTTTTATTAGTAACTGGGCTTTTTTTTATCAGTTGTTATTGAATAAGATTGTATTATTCAGAATTTCAATAAAAGCCAGATTATTTTTTTAAAGCATCAAATATTTATCATAGAGAATACACACTAATGCCTGAAATTTCAATAAGGATCACATTTTTCTTTACAACATAAAAGTGGATTATTCGGTCCTCACCTCTGTGCTGAGGTATCACCGGAGCCATAGGCTAAGGAGAGAAGCTTTTCATAAAATTTAAGCAAATATGCTAATGTTGACAATTAAAGGAGAAAAACCCTAGTAAATAATTTTGATGTCTTCCGACTAAAAGATGTGTTGGCCTCGCCAACATTTTATTTATTATTTTACAAATAGTACATAGATCATTAATGATACATAGTTATAAAAGAGTAGTATAATAAGAAGATTATTGTTATACATATTATACAAAAAATCATTATAAAGAGCAATGTGAAAGTATGTTTATAATCAAAATTAATACAATTTTAAATATTTACATATAGGTATACAGTTTACAATCCAAACGAACTTAAGTATACAATTGTTCTTCATGAGTGTAAATATATTCCATGAATGAGGAAATAAGTTTTCTTCCTTTATCATTAAGTATTAGAGTTTTTAAATTATCTCTAGTTAAATTGAATAAGAATAGTTCTCGTCTTTTATTATCAGTACTTGGACAGTCAATTACCATATGCAATGCATCTGCGTAACTTTGGTCGCATGAACAGCTGCATAGTTCTGTGCGCAGTTTGAATCTGTTTATATATTGTGGAAATGCTCCATGATTTGTAAGGACTTGATTTAAGAAGAAGTCACAGAAGTGACGTTTCTCGGAAACACTTGGCAGGAGTTGGAAGGTATGTCAACCTGTTTCTTCTTGACTCCATCGTTGTTGCCAAAGATTTCAAGCCGTGATCTTTGCCATTCTGTTCAGATAACTTAATGGGATCCTGCAATCAACTTGAACTTGGGCATAAATGCCCATCTTCGCTAGAGTATCCGCTTTTTCATTTCTGAGACATCCTTGGTGTCCCCGTACCCAGTGTAGGGTTGAGTTTGTGTAGCTGAAGGAGCTTCTTTATTTCGATAATATGAAGGTTGAGAATGTCGTATTTATTTAAGGACTTCAAAACTGCTTGGCTATCTGTATAGATGTTTGCCTTTGTTTTATGTGTCCTTAACCATTTCAGAGCTTCTTTAAGGGCCAGTGTTTCGGCTTGATATACTGAGCATCTGGCATCAAGTTTGAATGAGAATTGCTCTTTCAGTAGACCATCTTTATATATGCAGAAGCCAGCACCAGTTCCATCGTCGTTTTTTGATCCGTCTGTATAGACTTCAATTCCTTGAAGAGAAGGCGGTCTGTCATCCCATGTGAAAACTTTTATTCGTGCAGGATGTGTATGCCATTTAGTTACTGATGTTTTGATCTCAGTAGAAGGAATATGTAGTTCGTCATATTGAAAATCTGACCAGCTTCTCTTTGTTCTTTGTATTGCACATTCGAAGTCTAGTTTTATGTCTAGTGGAAGCAGACCAGACAAGATCTGTAACGTCGATGTAGCCGTTGTTTTATAACTTTTAGTTAAAGCCAATAATATTATACGTTGTATAGTTTGAATTTTATTCTTCATTTTCACTGTTGGCTGGAACCACCAAGCCGGAGCCGCATAAACTGCCGCTCTTTCAAGAGCTCATTTGTAGAGTTCTTTTAACACAGGTTTTGAAATTCCTGGCATCCGCAGGAGAGAGTTAATAATTTTACATATTTTAGTTTTGAGGTAATCCAAGTGGGGTAGCCACGTTAGACATTCATCTAAGATAATTCCTAGATATTTTATTTGTTTTTGTCTCTTAATAGTAATATTATCAAGTTTGATTGCAGGAGCCGAATAAGCCGCTCCTCGTAAACAGCTTGATTATTGAGAAGAATAATTACAAATGCAAAGTACATGAGATCATATAATAACAAAGAAAATCACCTGAAAGTTCTATATCCTCAACTTCATCTTCACTCCCAATGCTATCAACTAAAAAAAAAAAAGAAAAAGAGAAAGGGAATCAAATAAAAACCATAAACTAAATATAAATGATGCCTTGTTGCAGGTAATTTAGAATTATGCACAATGTATTTGCATTCTGTTCTCAAATATTTCTGAATTTAATTAAAAAAAAGTAAAAAGAAAAGAAAGAAAATCTGTATGGACTCAGATTTCAACACTGCACCATAGAAGCTGTTAAGGCTTTTATGCTCTTGCTGAGCATTGCAGGTTACCACTCGGACTCGCTCCTGCTAACATAACTGTTTTGCTTTTTTAGCTTTATTATTCAATATAACATTCTTTGCATTTATGCCACATAAAATTAAGAGACAAATCAGAAAAAAAATTTTTTTAAATAGCATTTCTTAAGAATTCCCCAGAGACTTCTAGGGGTCGCCATACACTTTTTTTTTTATATTCACTCCATTATTTCTTTGAAAACTAGCTGTTCAAGCGACCAGCCACCTAAAAGTTACCATAAGAAAGTACATAATTATTTTAATGAATTCAGCTAGTGTCATTTAAAAATAACATTTCATAAATATATTTAATATTTCAAATTAGACATCTCATAATTTAAATACATTTTTATTTAGGTCAATCAGATTAAAAAGTAGTAAAATTATTTTTTAAGAACTCAGCTTATTGCTTTTTATTGTTTTGAATTTTTGAAGGTTCTTGAGAGTGATATGCAGTAAAGTAAAAAGTGGTTCCCTACCAAAGGAGTAAGTACACTTGCTGTAAGTTGAAAACATAAGATTTATCACATGCTTTCCTAGAGTTTAACAAAACAGATTAACATATCATGTCAGACTATGACACATTAGTAAAACCATAATGAGGACAATATATATTATATTCACTGTATAAAAAATAGATATTATTTTCATAAAGCTTTATGTATCTTTAGCATTGCTTATCAAGTTCGATATTGTGCCAACATTTATGTTTGGACTAAGTGTGCCCTGTTATTAGAAAAGTGCCAATCTATTCACAACTAGGAAAAGACATTATTAAAACTCAAATAATGATCCAAACTTTAAAAAAAAATAAATAAAAATAAAAAAACGTACTATAAAATTATCTGCATGTGTAGTTTTAATCAGAAAGCTGAATAAAATCTAAGGAAAATGAGATTATCTAAAATTACATAACAACTCGCTAGAAGTATTTAAGATGTCTTCTGATTTTACAAGAGTGACACCTTTTATTATTATTCTAACTTTATAACATAAAGTCAAATACCTTCAAAATCTGATGAGTGAGAAGATACAGGAGGAGAGGCACTTTGACTTGTTGTTGCTAAAAAAGAAAAAAAAATTCCAAAATATATTATTAAAAAAGTAAATTCACTGTATTTAAAATTTTTTAAAACATAAATGCAGGTAGAATTAGCAAAATCAGTAAGTTTAAATCATTTTAAGAAACTTATACTTACTGTCAGTTTTACCATCACTGAGAAGTATAAAACTTTTCACAGCTTTCTGAAAAATAAAATAAGAATATATAAGAATAATATTTTGGGGAAGATTATATAAATTTAAAATGTTCTCTGGAAGTATAGTAAAGCCTTGATCTATTGATCCATCATGTATCACCCCTATTTTTCATTCTGGATGAAGTTCTATATAAATAATGTTAATTTGTCCCCCATAATCATTACCATTTCACTGCATTAATTGTTTAGGGATAAAATTTGAAGCACAATAGATATTTATTATTTGTGTTATGTTTTCTTTGAACTATAAATCTAGTAATATCATCCTGCACAAAGCATAATTGATTAGAAATTGATAGAAATTTAAATTAGCACAATAATTAATTAATAAAAATTTAAATTCATAATAAAATTATTGAAATCTAATATTTTAATCTTTGTATTTAGGATGCACAGATTTAACAGAAAAAAAAATAAAGACGGATTGTGGAATCTCAACTAAAAAAGTGTCGGCTATTTGTGTTTGGATAGAAATAAATTAATTTGATTGAGGGCACACTTTAGCCCTCAGTCATTTCACATCTGCTTGTCTTTTAACAGTACAGGTGAACTTAAGGGAAAAATTAATCTTATCTTGAGGAATCATTAGACTACCAGATCTTTAATACTAAAATGTTGGCTATGTGTATGGAAAGAAAATATGGTTACAGGGTTTTGATGAAAAATAATAACCAATAGTGCATACCCTGGTTTTAAAAGTTAAGCAACAAAAGGAAAACTGATAACTAACTCAAAAAGTATGCAAGCAAACAGAACAAAAATTTGTGATAATATTTATTATGCGACTTGTCATTTAAAAACACAAAATATTTTACAAAATATTTACATTTTGTGATATCAACAGGAACATAAAATCTCTTATATTACAACATATAAATTAAATATAAAAAGAATTTCTTAATAATGAGGACAATCACTTTGAACAGCAATACAAGCCTGACAGGGACGTCTCATGCTGTTTATAATACTGTCACTGAAGTGCGTGGATAGCAGTGCTTATTTATAATGTAAAGCAGTTCTAAGCCTATTTAGGGTTTGGAGAGGGGGGCTGATGGCCTGCAACACACCTACACCTTTTGAAAATTTTTACACATTTTCAATAGGATTAAGGTCAAGAAAGCATACTAACCTTTTCATTTAGACTATAGTATATGTACACACTAGGCCAACACCTCTAGTACCATAGCTGATTGATATACTGCTAAATCTAGCAAGCTTGTTAAGCTCCCACCCCAATTTTTAGTGAAAACACCTAAGGAGGCTGTCCAAAGTTTTACCATTCTTCTTTTCTTACCACCAACCTCTTAAGCTGTGTATTTTCAGATCACTGTGGACTTTGAGTAACCCCTTACTGCATAGAAACAACATGCTTACAAACATCCATGCCTTCTTCGAGATTCAAACCTGAGCCCATCGGTAGAGCCATCAGCATCACTAACCACTTTGCCAACTGAACGGCTATTTGACTATAGTTTCTTCAAGAAATTTATGTATGGGGCAAGCAGTAGGAAGGCAGGTATTATTTGCTTCCAAAATGATAATACTGCCAACTACAGAAGCATACAATAAGATCCAGTATGTCATGCACTGCAAGTTCCATGTGCCACCTTAAAATGCTCCACTCTGAGCACTATAAGTTCCATGTGCCACCTTAAGATGCTCTACTCCAAGCATGAACACACACTCCCTGCATCCCTTTCTCGCATACAAGATGGAAGATACCAAATGCTTGCTTCTTTCCATATGTAAACACATCTTGAGTCACTCTGTAAAAGGAAAGAAAGATTTATTGGAGAAGAGAACTGACCTTCAGTGATTTTTCAGTCCAGTCGATATGACTGTCTGCACAATTTAAAAGCGGCTGAAAGTAAGTGAAATGCACAATGTCGTTCGCTTAGTACACAGACCTCGGTAAAAATATATTTCAGGGTGCCCCTTGGCAAAAATAGGCAATTTTTGGCAATTGGCCAGCAAGGTACAATTTCCATATGGCCGCTAAATACCAAAATAACAAGAATTGCACAAACTCGGTGCCCATTTACAAATCGATCTATTTTCCTTTAAAAAAAATCAGAGAATTGCACAAACTCGGGACTGCATACTCCCTTGATTCTGTCCCTGTACACCGGATCTATTTTCCCTTTAAAAAAATCAGGAGGATGTTAAAACATAACATGTCTTCATATAATGTCAAAACAAAGTTACTCATCACCAAAATTGA
This sequence comes from Stegodyphus mimosarum, assembly GCA_000611955.2. Classification (NCBI taxonomy): domain Eukaryota; kingdom Metazoa; phylum Arthropoda; class Arachnida; order Araneae; family Eresidae; genus Stegodyphus; species Stegodyphus mimosarum. Next base: position 819,958 of record KK112890.1, read on the forward strand.
AAAAATTTGCAGCCAATCGAAGCTCAATAAACTGCATTTTAAATCACACAATGAAATAACACAAAAAAGGAATAGATGTTATCGCATATACGCACTACACAAAGGAAATATCGACTTCCCATACACAGAAATTTCTGTGTCTTCAGTCTATGGCACACAAAATTCCTTGACAGCATCCAAAAACTTTCTAAAATTATCTGGACTGCAATATGCATACTGCTGTCACCACATAAATTCACAAAAATAAGAGTCAAAAATATCCTCGGTAGTACCGGACTGTTGGTGGCATTTCTTGCATGAGCCTTTCTTGCGACAAACCCATTCAAAGCCATCTGAATGCTCTTTATGTTCGACCATATGCATTTCCTTCATACAAACAGGACACTTATAATGACTACTAAGTAAGCCTTCATTTACACACCAGTCAATTAATGCTTTTTTCCCCTTTTGTTCCAAATCATACAAAAACTGCACATTAATCTCATCACATACAGCCATTTTACGGTGTACAGCACAAAATAAGCAACGTACTTCCTAACTGACATCCAACGCAGAAATACGCCCTTACAAATATTTTCCCATCAGTCAAATTCACTGCAATTACACAACCAATCATGTCATAATAGGGTTTCCGTAACATTCAGCTACTGAAGTTACCATAAATTAAACAACAATTTTTTGATAAATGAAACAACAACTTGACGATAATCCAAGAGTCACCCTAAATTATAGGTTCACCCTAAAATATAGGCTCTTTCAAACAGCCTTCCACATATTGTTGTGACTGACACTATCCTTCCAATACTAGAAATAAGCATGGATCTAAGTTGAGATACAGTTGCAGTCCTGTTATGATGAGCACTAAGTTGCAAATGCCGGTCATCTGCAAAAGTGGTAACTCTTGGCCTACTTTCGGTAGGTCTTTCAGAGGTTGAACCAGTAGTCAGAAATTGGTTCCACAACTGGCTTACCACAGAACAGTCAACATTTAGTCTTCATTTAGTCATCATCAAGTTAGACTGTTGTTGGCCTGCTTCTAATTGGCCTATGGTTCTATAGTGCAATTCTACACACAAAGGTTACCTCGAACTTCTTTTTACACTTTGGCTATCTTAAAATTGTTTAATATACCATAGTACATTGAACAGAGGTCCCCTTCTAAACAGCTGTATCATATTTAAGTAAACCAGTGACAGTGACACATTTTTGCATTATGCTGTTTTATGAAACTTGCTTTTACTTGTAACATACCAAAATTTCAAGAGTTTCAAATTACTTCAGCTGATTTATCACAATTTTTCAGTTTGTTGATTAACTTTTGGAAACCAGTGTATGTTGGCATGGTGGAAGTCAATCTAAATATTATAAATTCAGATTTAAATAATCTTAATATTTATATCTGTTATCTGTCTATCCCTTTTCAAGGGACAGTACTTGCTGTTGAAAGAAAATGACCCTCCGGAGAAAGCAATTAGAAATGCGATTTTCTAAAAAATTGAATCACCTTTTGTTTTAGTATTTTTTTCTAGTGCTTTCCCAGTGCTCGGGAACCCTGGCAAGGTCGGGAGCTCTCTCAATTGAGAGGATCGAAAGCCTGAGTGAAAGAGCCTACTACACTGACTTGGTGTGAAAGCCAGGGTACAAGGTCAGCTGACACCCTAACGGTACATGTTTTCTCTCTGATCCAAGTAAATATTCAATATGGACTCTAAAGACTTCTTAAAGAGGGGCAAGCTCACACTGCAACCCTCGAGATGATATTAACAAATAAAGCAAATGGTCTTCACAGATCAACCACAAATGATATTAGACATCAGTTTCAGCTGATGTTCAACTTACTTACAGAACAATGCATTGAAACGGCAGGACTAGAAGGACAAATCCAAAATCTCAAAGAAAAAGACTCTTACACGGATGTGTTTGAATGTCCTCCGAGGAAACATTCTGTTCCTCACAAAAAACTAGAAAATATCAAGAAAAAGCTCCTTAAAAATATCGACCCTTCAAAACTAAGAATAAAAGTTAAGAAGTTGAAACAGGTCTTTAAAGGCGGCCTGTTTATTGAAACAAAGAAAGATCTGGAAATTTTAGGAAAAGAACTCAATACAGCCCCAGATCTTAAGGATGATATACAGGTCATCTGCCCACATAAAAGATTACCTAAGATCATCATCTATAACATTCCAAAGTATGTTACTACGGAAGAGCTATTACAAGCTATCACAGCTCAAAATGAAGGGTTCGAAGAAAATGGACTTATGGTTAAATTCCCCATAAAACAGAAAAATGCAAAGCATTGGATCTTGCAAACTTCTTCGGAGGTTTTCAAAATAATGACCAAAAGTCGTAAAGTCTATATCAATTGGGAACACTTCAACCTGAAGGAATATTTAAGACCAACACAATGTTTTAAATGCTGCCCACTACAGGCACATTTCCAAGCAATGTCAAACTGAAGAGGCCTGTGGACATTGTGGCGAAGCCAGCCACAATCACAAAACATGTGAAAGCAATTTCCAATGATGTATCAACTGTGCAGAGAGAAATGCAAATAATGATGAATAAATTGATGAAAATCACTCAAGCTTCTCCACAGACTGCCCATGCAGACAAATGGAGATTAAAGATTGAAAGAAATGCATCAATTATGGATAATAATCCAACTAATACATGCCTAAAAGCAGTTCAGATAAATCTAGCAAGATGGCATGCAGCAACTGCACAGCTTAAAACAAGTATCTTTAACTATGATTTAATTTTCATACAAGAACCATACTGCATTAATGGAAACAATGTAAAATGAATTTATTGCTCTAATCAACTTCCCAAGACTGTTAAAGTGGTGACAAATCCAAGAATAAATTTATTAAATACTTTCTCAACACAGAATCTCAATATTGACTTAGGATTGGAATTAGATCAAAAGACTCTAACAATAATTAATTGCTATAGTCCATCTATAACGAACTTAACAGACATGACTAACTTATTAAACACTGAAGAAAGATTCCTCTCTTCAAACCAAGACTTTATCATTCTAGGGGACCTAAATGCTAAAAGCGAATTACGGAGCTCCCCTTATGAGGACCCCCTAGGTAGAACATTACGAGAATTCCTACTGTCACATGGATTTGTGGTAGAAAATGATCCAGATAGCCCTCCCACTTACAATTGCTCTAGAGGCAAAAGCTAGATAGATATTACAGCAACTTGTTCTACAACTTCAAGTGCATTAGTCAATGACTGGCCGGTCTTGGATTCTCTACCACTAAGTGACCATTGTTACATATACTTTGAAATATCACATATGGAATCTCCTCACATACAAACGAAGAAATACAAAATTGAAAAAAATGGACTGGCTTCAACTAAAAGAAAGCCTAACAAACTACTTTTCTAAAATCAGTTCTACTACTATAAAAGACACTGTGGACTTAAATCAACTTATTATTACTTGGACGCAAAAAGGTCTATGAATTTTGTGAATTAGCAATCAAAACTAAAAGTATAGAATTAACTACCCATCATAAAGGTGTCCCATGGTGGACACAAGAACTCTCAATTATGAGGAAAAAAGATGTAGCAGAATGAAAGTGTTTTCAAAAATGCATGAATAATGAAGAACTCAGAGAAAGATACAAACGTATCTACAAAAGGGATCTAGCAAAGTATAAAAGAGAACTTCTAAAAACGAAAAAAAACTCATGGAGAACAAACACATTTAAATAAAATCTGTCCAAATTTCCCATTCGGTGTGCATTACGACATTGTGAAAGGAAATATGAAGTGTCTGCTACAATTTAAAGCTTTAATAAAGCCAGATAATACAAAAACAAAAATATACAAGAAACGATCAACTATATATTAGATCATCACTTTCCCAAGGATGAAATCATAAATGACCAAGAGTTTCATTCTCAAATTAGAACTAGCATCTTAAGAGACTACGGAGCACAACATAACATTCCGTTTAAGACGTATGAAGTGGAATACATCATTAAATCATTGAACCTGGGTAAGGCCCTGAGTACTGATAATATTCCATGTGAGATTATCTTAACATCTACAGGACCATAGAAGATGTTAGATAATAGATGACTTATTATAAAACCCAGGAAAAAGGGCACATCCAGGGATTATGTCTCAACTCCGTACTGTATCTCTTATATAATGAATACTCATGCTTAATGTAATGCAATTTTATATTATAACTCTACTATAACTACTGCATTACTATTAAAAATCTTTGTGTACAAGATAATATGGAGCTTATGTATATTTTGTAAATAGTTTTCAATAAAAATGCTGGCGAGGCAAACACATCTTCAGGTCAGAAGACTTCTAAATTATTAGGGTACTAATTCTTGCTTCTTGTTTTAGCATAATGCTTCAAAATTGTTTTTCAAATTTAGCATATGGCTCCGGTGATACCTCTGCACTGAAGTGAGGACCGGATAATCCACTTTAATGTTGAAAGGAAATGATAAAGCCACAGCCTAGCATCACAAAAAATTAAAGCTTCTAAATAATTTGGCCCCAGGTAGATGGTTATGTTTACTGTACTATGTTAATGTTTTATAAATAGAAAATTTTCCTAACTTAAAATATTTTAGTTGATTAGAATTACCTCCAATGAATTAAAAAAAAAATTAATTGATTTTTAATGGTCATTTTCAAAATTTAAAAATTGAAAGTTTGTCTTTTAAGGAAATTATCTGCCTGCTTGAGAGAAGTTTATATAAATGATTTAGATAAGGTTTTCGTTTTCAGCCTTTTAAAATGTGCACTATAGATTCTGCTTAGTTTTGATGACATTTATATTCTTTGAATTTTTAAGTATTTTTTGTTTAAAAAATAACTATGGTTTCAATGTTCATAATAATGTTGATATTAAAATTTAACTATGTGATTGTATTCAAGCTATAATTACACTGGTAGTGGTTTGAGTCAGGTCACCTATTTAAAAATATAGTTAATCCAGATATAATAAATGTGTTGTCATATGATATACCTTGCATTCGAGATTTTGTTTTCTATTAAATCACCCCAAGGTTAATTTATTTTCAATTCCATGGATTCTACAAAAAAAAAAAAAAAAAAAAAATAATTAAGACTAAATTGGGTTATTGCAAATTTTTTATAAATATAGTGCTTATAAACTAAGTTTATGGTTTACTGAAGAGTTTTAGTATTAGAAATAATTGTTGAACTTGAAACAGCATTTTAGAGACAAATGACTGCTTTTGTTAATATTTCTTCCCTGGTGTCTTGGTATGTTTATAATATGGATTAATGGAACATTGGGATTTAAGTCATCCCTAATTTTTGGAAGAGCATATATATTAATGCATATGTGATTTTCATGGTTTCAGATAATTAGGTTATAGAGATTTTTATCCCTGCAATTCTAGACAAGTGAATTATGAAAATGCATTTTTGATTAATACCAAGTCACTGGAGAGGTGAATATAACCTAACATACTTTACACTGATGCTTCTCACATGGCCCTCGGCTATTAGAATCATTTCCAAATATTACTTCATTATACGCTGCAATATTTTCATAATTTATTCTTGTTTTCAGTTTCAATTTGAAATAAGTGTGAATAATAAAAATAAAAATTTAAAAAAAAATGATACTGAGCTTCACTGCAACTTAAAAAAAAAAAAAGTACTTTTCTAATTATAAAATGGAAACAGTGTCTGCGTGTATCAAATGAAACAACAAAAACAGTGTGAAATGAAAATCTTTTAATTATTCAGAAGTATTTTCCAGATTAGATTATTTGAACATGGCAAAGCACTAAAAGGCTATCTTTGTAAGGGAAGGACTGCCTTCATGAAGGATTTCTTAAGGAAAAATTGCTTGTTCCATGTTACATTTGGGGGGGGACCAAAAAAAACCCATCCAATCACCCCATTTACCTATAATCAACAATAAACTACCAATAACCCAATAAGCCCAACTACCAATCCAATGAGCCAATTATCAGTCTTAACAACTCAGCCACTGGTGGGGTAAAGTTGGTTTCCAACCTAGGCAAAGTAATCTAGAAGCAGAGGCACAGCTTTTTTGTCAAAAAGTAGCTTTTAATGTATTACAGTAAAAGCTTGACTATCCAGAAAAGGAAATGCCAAATTCCAAATATAAAAAATTTCAGATAGTTGAGCATATAAAAATTGGAATTCATGGTTCAAATAAATAGAAGAAACTTCCGGTCTAAAATTATAAAAAGAGTCATTTTATTTGTTACTAACTTGAATATCAAAAGTGTACATTTAAAATTACATAAGACTTTTTTAGGAAGGAGTGCACTTCAGACATAAAAGCCAACATATTTCATAGATCTTAAACACAAAATTAAAACATCTTATCTGATTACGAAATCTTGCTGAACATGAAAATAGAGATGTCACCAAACTTGCACCAGTCATTCTATCAGAAGTTTAATAAAACAGATAATTTTTTACATGATCAGATACAAATTATGGATATAGCACATATAAACTTAAATCACTTATCCCAGTTTTTTACGCTGCATTGCCACTAATCATTTTCCAAATAAAGTCACACATCATACCTTTTTTGATGCCAGGATCCTGTAACTTTGAAAATATCCAACTGCATGCTGTCCCATGAAAGAGAGGCCACAAATTTAACATTTTTTTTTTTAATTACACCAGCTTATCGGAAACTGATTGGTAATTACATAAAAACAAGGTGACTGTGATGTGACATCATACTTATCCATTTCTGACAAAAAAATTACACGGTTTTGATGACAATATGTTCGAACTACTAATATAACGAGCTCTATAATGGTGTTACAAATCTCTCATTTATTTAGTTTTTTTTGGGGGGGATTTTCTTTTCTTTGAAACTCCAAAATATTTCAGTTATTTAAGCTTTCAAGTTAATCGTATAGCAGATATTGGGCTTTTACTGTACATTCATATTCAAAGTAATAAATGCTTACTTATCTAAAATAGGTTACACATTAGCAATGTGTAATCAATCCCTAGATTAATCATTTTCCTATAATTTCTTTCTTCTGACAGATACAAAATGATAGACTGAGGATCTCTTGCAATTAAAAAAAAAGTTAATAAACAATGTTCAATGACCAAAGAAAAAAGCACTGTATGTTTATTGGGGATCTATTCTGAATTGCTAAAAAATTAATTCATAACTGCAAATTTTCTTTGATATTTTTCAATAAAAATATTAATATAAATTAGAACATTAAGTAAGAAAACTTATTTATTCAAAAATTTTATGCTCCTCTTGAATAATAATTACCTCTCTTTGCCTCTCTCGTCTACGAATACGTATCCTCTGAGTTAGTTTTCTAATTTCTTCATCACTCTCTTCCTCCTCTTCTACAACCTTCTGCACCTGAGAGCACTTCATATGCTCAATAGCAGCAATTAATGCTTCAGATATGCAAAAATGGGCATTTTCCTGTTAATATTTAAAAAATTAGTATGCATCACTGTTAAAAAATGTTATAATGCTGGACATCAGCTGAAGTCCAAAGAAAAATTTTATTTATTTCTGCCATAAGGAAAAGCTGCAAATTTATTAACAAAACAATAACTCCCTCCTTTAAATTTTAGCCAAAAATATAATAATTCATTTCATTTAAACTATATGAATTCAAAAATACTTTTATAACATTACTTTGACAGTCTTTTTAAATGGCATTTGGACGTTTTAGAATTTCAGCATTAATTTCCATAAAGTGCTATAATAATCTGATTTGAGTGTAATATGATTGTCCTATTATAGAAGATTATGCGGTCTTCTGTAAAACTTGTCAAATGAAAATGCCAAGTTTCTCAACAGTTTTCCTTACTATATGTAGTTTTCTAGATTAAACATATTACATTTACATAAGGCTTATTCACATGATAAAAGTCATATATTTTCTACTGAACTGAGCATTAATAATAATCTTAATTTTCTTTCAAAGTTTGAATTTTTTTAAGTTTTGCATATTACTTCTTAAAAGCATTAATTAATTTTATTTAGTATCATTAGTTACATAAATAACTAAATAAAACAACAAAAATGTAAGTATGCTTCATATATTTAGCAGAAAAACCAGTCAAGTATACCAAACTGCAATTTATTGGCACATTTAAAATTATCCCATTAGCAACCAAATTATTTTTTCTGGGAGCACCTGAGTAAAAATACTGATTGAGAGGCATTTTGCCTTCAATATGAAAATTAGGTACTTCGTTATTATAGTGGCATTTTGAGGGGTGTTATAATAAGGAAGTATCGAATATTATAATAAAATTTATCCAAACTACCAGTAGTTTTACAAAAACTATGTTCTAAAAATAGATCACTGGGCATTGGGTTAAGTAAAATTTTTTTAGCATACAGCAGACAAATTAGTAGTACTTTAAAAAAAATGCTTAAAAAGGAAAAAATAAATAAAAGTAGAATGCCCCACTTTAAAAAACATGCATATATTTCAAACTTCCTAAAAACATTTAAAAAATAACTTGTACAATAATTAATGCAGACATTAAAATACAGCATTCAATTTCTAAAGCTTTTAAAAAAAAATAAAATAGGAAAAAGCACAAACAAAGCACCATTAAATGCATGCATATTAAGAAAACTGAAAAATACATAATAACCAGATATAATACTAATAAAACATAATATTTACAATTTTGGGTACTTACGTATTATGACGACTACCTAAATATCTCGCCAAATCCGGCGACCTTTGTATGTTATACAGGTTAAGCCTAACGTTGGTTATAAGCGGGATTTGAACCCGAGCCCTTCGGCACGGCAGTCGGCGACGCTAACCACTATACTGGTTGGGCGGCTTTAAAAAAAGGTTAACTCTAATATAGGTTATAGAGGGCGCTGAAATAAAGAGTCAATATTTTCTTTTCACCAGTTTTAAGTAAGTTAACTATATTGTGCTGCCATCTGTTATTTAAAGTTAACACTAAATGCCTCTCAATTTTTTAAAAATTTGTACGCATATTATGTATCAAAAATATAATTCATTTATGTAACTTTCACTGAAGCTTATTCAGAAATAAGTTTAATAATTTAATAATTGTTAATTATTATTTACAGTAGTAAAAATAAAAAAAGATTAATTTTTTTCTATTCGTATTTGGTATATCATTTTTTATATGTATACATATATATATATATATATTCGGGATTTTAGTATTTTAAGTTTTTGTTCTTTTATAATTGGGGCTTTCATTTTTTAAAAAATTTAAATTAATTTGCTTTGATGAAGTTCTTTTATTTAATTTATAAACATAAACTAAAAAATGCCAATGAAGATTTTTATCTCCAAATGTCGCCAAGGTAGTCGTCATAGTACGTAAGTACCCAATTTTGTGTGAAATTTAGTAAAAAAAAAAATTACATAAAGTGCTATTGCACTTTATACAAAATGTGAGAGGTCTTGAATGACAACCTGCAAACTGGAGCATCTTTGTGTATTTGGCCAGCCTATATTATGATCTATCTTGTCATAAACGTCATCACTAACACTGCTTCTTGAGGTTGAAGGAAAGTTATAAGGCCAACCTTTACAAATTTCCTTCCAATCCCTAATTTCAAATATTTTATGGCTACAGTTCTTCAGATATCTTCCATTGTGACAGAATTCGATTCATGGATATTTCAAAGAATGCTTGCATTCACTAAAGCTATGCCAATAATTTGTGTGAGCAAGGACTAATACCATTTTTCACCTCTAATTGCAATCCTTTGCTTTTCTAATTAGTCATGATGATCTACCCCTCCCATACATTTGTTATAAGTATTTACTAAATTTGACTGTGGAATTGTTACTTTATCCATCTTCTCACTAGACTATATTTGCACTTTTTCTGAGACATTGATGGCAATTCTTTTTTTTTTAATTCATCATCTGCTAATATTAACTTTCTCAGCAATATCCCTTATAAGTGGAGCATCTAAATTAGCATCATCAATTTGTAAATGGTTAGCCTATATTTAAGGGTGTCCCTTAGATTATTGCCAAGTTGTTGTTTCATTTATGGTAACCTGAATAGTTGAATGTTATGGAAATCTTATTGATGTAATTGGTTGCGCGATTGCAGTGAATTTAACTGATGAGAAAAGATTTGTAAGGCCTTGTTTGTGTGTTCGATGTTAGTTAGGAAGTATGTTGCATACTCGTACAATGCGTGCTGGTGGTAAACTAGATGTTTCGTGGTATAGAACAAGAGAGCGGAAGGTGTTTGCGGAAGTGGTTGAGGACAGAATAAAAGAAACTTTGTTGGATGTAATACAAAAGAATTAGAATTATAAGTGACCTGTTTGTAATGAAGAAAATGCAGATGGTAGAATATAATCGCACAGATGGCTTTGAATGAGTTTGTTGTGAGAAAGGTTCAAATGCTAACCATATAAAGCATTATATTAGAAAGGGAACACAGTTTGATGAAAGTTTTTGGATGCTGTTAAATGAATTTTGTATGTCACAGACTGAAGACACAGAAATTTCTAAATAAGGTAACTGGATATTTCCTTTGCATAGTACTTAAATACTATTAGGCAAATTTCCTTTTTTATGTTATTTCATTGTTTTAAATTGTAGTTCGAGATTATATATTTTTTGTTTAGCTCTAGTGTAGAATGCGCAAAGCTGAGTTTGTGCAATTCTCTCACGTTTTTTAAGTGAAAATAGGTTGATGTGTCATGGATACCGAATTCGTGCGATTTTTTGACTTATTTTGGCTTTGTGTAGCAACAATTTTTGTGCCAAAATAACAAGTCAAAGAATTGCACAAACTCGGTATCTATGTACTGTCAAAAATCTCCAATCTTCGCCAAGAGGTAAACGTAAATGCATTTTTACCTTTATAAACTTCAGGGTGTACAATAAAATCATCTTCCATTTCCTTAGAAAACAAGTATTCAACAGTATCTTGCACATTAGGGAATAATTTCCAAATCATATTTTCAATCTAAACAAGATGAAAAAGCAATTATTGTATGGCTTGCAGTTGAAAAAAAGAACCCTGAACACCCAATCCTCTATTTATAGTACATTAACTGTTAGGTGCGAATTTCTACTAATTAAATTTATTTCGAACAAAAACCGCATCATGGCAAAATAGCTACATCTAAAAAGATTAAATATAATCCAATAAAACTTTACTTATCTGTAGCTCTTTACTATTTTCTCAATAAATGTGAAGAAAGGGTTAAGAAACGCATTAAGAAAAATGTGAACCAACTTTCTTTTCTCACTGCCACATAACAACTGCAGCACTCATGGGAAATGCATTACATTTCAATTCATGATTGCTTCCCGTGTGCAGTTTCATCACTCTAGAATGATTTAAAGGTTATTTAAAAGTGTTTTAGTGATATTTAATCTAGCCATCTAAAAATATACCATTGGGTGCTAATGGGTTAATATTTGGTTATAAATAATGACACACAAATCGTAACACATTTAGAACTTTTTTAAACTGCCATTCCCAACAAATGGTTGCTGATAAAGTATGTTGCAATTAATATATATCTTGAACAGTTCCAATCAAGAAATGAAATGATGAGTGCTTATTAGTTACGACTGGTCACATGGTCACACTGGCAGGGTGTCCTTTTTGGTGACAAGAAAGATATCCCAAATCCTCTTTCAAAACAGAACTAAGGTGACAAGAAAGATATCCCAAATCGTCTTTCAAAACAGAACTAATGCTTAACCTTTAAACTGCCACGCCCGATATAATCTCGGGCATAGCATTGACATCCAAAATGTCACGCCCGAGTATTACTCGGGGTAATTTTTTTTTTAATGCATCGTAGTGTTATACCCGAATATATATTGAGATAAGATTATTTCGGCTTCAGTTCAATAGATGGCAGCATTTTGCTGAAGGTTTCAAAAGATAGAGATTTATGTTCAAAGTGAAAGGCATTTTTTTGATTACGTGACAAACATTTGATTTTTGCAATAAAAAAATGACAATTTATGTATGCAAATTATCAAAATAACTTAACAGTTAATGGGTTAAAGTTGTCTGCTAGTTCTTAGTCAGTGACATATGTTCATGCATGATAAAGTCAGTGCTTGACCGTTTATCAAGTCATTTTAACACGCTGATGACCTACCAGAATTCATTTAGCTCTCCTCTGACATCTAGATATCTTCAAAGCATCTGTACAACCCCTCAATTAATGTTAACCCATGGCATTATCATGAAAAGTTTGCTAATCTTCCAGACGGTTTATATTCGATTCTTAATTTTTCAGAAAAAATCTAATAAAATATTTTGGCTCCAGCTGTCCTTCATTTTAGGATAAATGAAAATCTAATGAGTGTGAAGGAATACATTAAACATTTCAAGAAATTTTCAAAATTCATAAATGATTATTAAATATTTTCCATGAACTTTTTAAAATATTTCATTTTCAAGGATTTTTTTAAAGCAGTCAAAAATTTAATAAATCTTCTATTTCATATTATTATAGTGCATACTGTATAAACAGTATTTTAAAAACTACATACCCTGTCAAGTTCAGCAGAAATATTGAACTCATTTGAAGATAAAAAACTAGTCAAACTTTGACCTTGTTGTGGGCGTGGAAAGAAACATTCAGTTGGCACTACAATTTGTCTACCTAAGATTATTAAATAATGACATTATAAATTTTCTATTTTTTACTTGCATATATATATACCGTATTTGATGGCATAGAATGCGCACCCTTATTTAGAAGGCCACACACAAGGAAAAAAATTTTAAGTAGTCTGCGCGACAGAGCGGTACCACAATAACTTAAAATGTGGTTTCTTTTAGTTCTCCCATTTTGTAAAAGCCAAATAAACAACCTTTTGAATGCAATTACCAAACATATTTTTATTAAGGAAAATTAACAAATGGCAAGCTATTTTGAACATATGTTGGCTCAGTCAAAAAAAGTCTATGTAAAGAAGGAAAGGCTCCATAGATGTAATGTAAACCAGTTTGTCTTCTATACCAGTAGACAGAAGAGGGACAATTCGCCAAGGGATTTGGCGGCGGAACCTGTTGGCGAGAATTTCCCCCTTTGTGATGTACCTGGCTGAGATTTTTCACCTCCGCCACGTGTCCAGGAAATTGAGGAACACAGGTTAAAATGAATCAATCTTTGACTTTTCGCAATAATTTAAACTCGAATTTTCGTGCTTTTTTGCTTTACTAGTTGAACTTGTATTAACCATATCGAAGTTTGATGTCTGATTTTATATCTGTCAATATGTAGGGGAAAAAATGAAGTCAAACAGCTTTAAATTCTTGATAAACGTGACCATCGAACCTGTTCGAACTTCGACATCAGCTTCGAGCTTTGGTGCTTTTGGGTGACAGATATTTCGCGCATGCGCAGTTGTGTCCCTTTTTGTTCGAAGGGAGCCACTCCTGCTGCTGCGAAGCTTTCCTTCTTAACAATACATATTCTTTGGCTGAGTGTCAGGCATCATACATTGTACTATGTGCTACTCCCCACTTCTCCGCACCGAGGGCAGAGCGAGTGCCACTAGTTTCGTTTACTTTTTGATGGGAACAGTGTGGTGTTGGAAGGAAACCATCCCAATTCTCTCTTTTGAGCTATATTTTTGTTGGCAAAAATTTAGTTAAACCTGATAAAATACTTATGGCACATGCAGAAAAAGTTATGTGTGTCTAGACCTTTATCCGGGCTAAAAATAGCATTCAGTATTGAAAGTTAACCTGTGTCCTTCACGTATAAGATGCAGGTAACTTTTTTGAGACCAAATTTAGGAAAAAAAGTGCGTCTTATATGCCATCAAATACGGTATATATATATATATATATAAGAAAATAAGGTATTATTTGATAAATGTACTCTTCTGTTATCAGGACCAGATTCAGAAATATATGTATGTGTGTACACACAGACACATATGTATGTACATGCATACATAAATACATCTATCAAACCACTCATCCATACATTTCTGGACCCTGTCCTGAAAAGAGAACAGTACTTGATACAAGTTGTAAGATAAATATGTCACATGCAAAATGCAAAAATTTACACAGTTGAGTTGAAAGTATGTATGACCTAAAAAAAAATTTGATGCTAGCAAAAACTTTACTTTGTTGAAATTTTAAAATAATGAACACAATGCAATAAGTATTCAGGCAAAACAGGCATTACTATTCACGGCACTACTTTTAAAATACTTCTGAAAAATGTTCTATAATGCAGAAATAAATTATGTATTTTCTATTCTAAAATATGTATTACTTGTATGTAAAATTTATCATTTGTTGGCCAAACTAACTTTAAAATTGCACTGTGAAGAGAGTCCCCACAGAATACTGACATAAGTCCATTTGATTCTGATCTAATAAAAGTACTCATTCCCAGAGGGTCAGAACTCAGCTGCATGTGTGAACTCTAGAACTGACACAATTATCCAACTAGTAAGGTACAATTCAGGGAACCATAACTGGCTTAATAACTGGCCATTTGTAGTTTCACCTTAATACACCATGTACTTATATGCATGGCTTAATCTTCAAGACAAACGTACGACTACTGGCAGGATCGACTTCGAGCTACATGCAACTGAAATCCGTCGGTGATAACACACACCTCAGAAATATGCTGGGAGCTGCTATCCTATGACAGTCACCTCATTTAATTCACACATATGGAATCTTAGTTTGTGTTTTCGGTAGCAGCATGGACCACCACATACAGAATCAAGAAAGAGCTTTTAATCTGTCAATCTTTCCTGTGTCCAGGCCAGGTAAAGGCTCTTTTAATAAATATGATTGAACTCAACAAATGGTATGGTGCGCAAACTGTTCTTCCAGTATGACAAAAGTGCTCGATAGTAAGTACTTCTCTAATTTGGGTTCCATGAACTGCTAGTAGTTGTAATTAAAAAAATTTTTGATTTACCAAACTATAAAATAGTATAGAAGAAAGCAAACCCTAGTTATTCATAATTTAATAGTAATTTATAATACTTCTTAAATTAAAACATAAAAAGATGGCTAAATAAATAAATACAAAATAAAAATAATACAAAGATTTACATAAAAAAAGGGCATCATTATTACATTTACATATAAAACCACACATATTTCGTTTACCTAGAAAGACACAAGAACCTTAAAATTTCATTTCCCAGAATGCCTTTAATCAAAACTAAGATAGATGAGTGCACAGTCACATTATCACCACTGGTCCTGAAGGGTTGTAACTTCACTACTGCATGAATTTTATGGAGCTTTCAGATTTCATGACTGTCACATAAATTAGCAAATTTTAGGTAGCTTCACTATTACAATCAAACCTCCATCTACTACTATGTCACTTTAATAAACATTTTGCATTTATAGGCAGTTTTTTTTAACCCCCCAAAATCTACAAATTAAAGGGGTTATTCCATCCAGCGACACATGATGCTATAAGAAATTTTTCCAAGGAACAAGTTTCTAACAGCACGATTTTAAAACAGATGGTTTGGGGCCAAAGCATTTGCGATCAACAATATGTTTTGAATAAGTACTCAGTGCTGATCCCTGAGAAATACCCTGGCCCATTTTAAGTCTTACAGAAACGTTGTCTCTAAATTACACTCTAATATATCTGGCCCTTAAAATGTCAGCAAGCCATGGAAAGACTTTTCCCTCGATATTAAACTTGCTGTAAAGTTTGCAAAGTTTTTCCACACCCTGTTGAAGGTTTAGGCAGGACTAGAAGAGCAGCCACACTGTGATTTGTAGGTCTAAAATTTTTAGCATCCCCGACCTTTTGACAAAAATACAAAAACTGATCCTTCGTGTAATGACCCCTCCTAAAGGCATACTGTTTAGGAGAGGAGTAGTTTATTTTGATTAAGGTGAAAAGGAGTCTTTGCAGAACAATCCTCTCCATAATCTTGCAGAGTATGCTAGTTAAAGCTATTGGCCTAAAGCTGTTTGGATTTTAATTTAATTTAAATCTAGTAGATGGCCTGTGGGCATAGGAACATTGGAGCTTCAATTCTCATTTAGGTAGACAGAAGAATACTATTCCCCCTCTCAGAGCTTGGCATCACAGTAGCTGCAAGAAGTATGGCCCCAAAATTCTAGAATTTAGAGCAACACCAAGTAGTCACATACTTGCCCTGCCTCCCTCTAACCACTCAAGCCCTGAAAGTGACATTATGGCCAACATCAATATAACCTCAATCAATACACTGTTCCAGCTATGCTATGCCATAGTTATGGCTGTTGGGACTCCCTAGACAGGATTGATAGTGTCATGCAGGAATCTCGTGCATTTCAGCACACCAGAGTGCTTTTGTTGTTATATTCTCCACCCCTATTTTGCGGGGGGCAGAATTTTTTATTTATTTATTTATTTTGGTTGGTAGTCTGGAAGTCTGAATATTAGATCTGAATATAATAGATTCTGAATACTGGACTTTGTACGGTACAGAAAAACTTTGCTTAATGCACTTAATTTATAAATTAATTTATCTACCAATGTATGTAAAGTGAAATCATATTGAGCAAATACATCAAACAATAGAAAAAAATGAATTTTTCTTTAAGTTGGTATAAATATAAAATATGTATATAAGCTATATTAGAGGATAAAAATATCCATATTAATAAAAATCAGTTGCTTAAATTTTATTTAATGTCTAAACATTTGAGTTAGTCTCTGATAAAAGCTTTAGCTCAACATTTTCATCCTGTCATGCTCTGGTCTAGTTTCAAGTTTGAAAACAGATCAGAAATTCTGAGAATAATTTTTTCTATCATTATGAAAAGGAGCTCTGTGTTTCCCTTAACATCCCATCCCTAATATTTATTGAACTTACAAATAAAAAGAAAATTTTACAGTTTATTAAAATGTGATACAATATGTAATAAACTTAACTGATAATATACATTTATCCCTGAAACTAAAAATCAAGAATGTTTTAATATTTTACCAAAAATTCCAATTATATGATATGACCTCTACACAATGTTTTTTCAATATTATATCTCTTGTTAATTATTATTTTACCAATATGGCCAGATTTAAAATAAGATAATCACTCCAGATAAATAATAAAAAACTTCACCTAACATAAAAAAATCATGTTAACTAATTAGTCACTTTTTTAAGCAAGGCCATCATTTTACTTATTTGCAGCAGCTGATTACAGTGAATACTGAATTCTCATTAAGTATGATTTTCTACAAGAACTATATTTTTTAAATAAAAATATTAAATACCTTCAAAAATACTCTTTTTTCTTGGACCAGTGCACTCAGATAAAGAACTTGGCAATGAGAAAACTTCAGTACCTTCTATTATTTCAGTAAAATTAGAATTACAAGAAGCATCAGATTTTGATCTTGCATGATGTGGCTTCCAAGCTGAATTTGACAAGCCACTATTTTCTGCATATAATGCCTCCTCAATTTCTTTAATATCTATGATAGAAATTAAACTAAATGCCGAGTCAATACTGTTATTCCTTTCACGAACTGTAGAAGTACTGCTTCGACGTGAAAAAGTACAAACATTTCCTGCATAATCACTTGAATCACTATCACTTTCGCAATTATTATTTATAGTATTGTGCTCTTTATGCTGTGCCGTTTTTAAATATAGCTGCATAGAAGAGATATTAAATGAAATATTTGGTAGAGAGCTATACTTTTGTAAAATAACAGAACTATTAGTATATCCTTCTAAAATAACTGGAAAACTAAAGCTACGTTTGAGTTCATTGAGAATTGTCAACTGAGATGAACTGCTCATTCTTTTGATATCAGAAAAAGCAAAGTCAACTTTACTTTCCATAGAACTAAATGAAATTTCATTTGCTGTCTTTAATATTTCAGAAGGCATTTCACTAGTTTCTAAATGTTTGTGTTTCAGATTGCATATTTTGTCTTTATGTGACTGTTGAGAATGAAGCCGTCTAGCTTGATGGATAGAAGCACGTTTCTTTTTCAAGTACCGTGGTGATTTGGGGGATACTTCATAATTATGAGAGGTCTGAGGATCTTTTGAACACTTGTTTCTTGATTTATTCTCAACTTCAGATCTAAACAACATGGCATCAGACATTTTATTCAGGTAAGTTCTTTAAAAGCATAGTCAATTTTGATGCCTACAAGGAAAGAAAAAATATGAAAAACCTTTAGAAAAAGTAGATTTGTATTCTATATTATCATATTTATTAAAAACAGTAAACTTTAAAAAACAGCAAACAAGATTTTCATGCATTACT
>KK112890.1:842581-872433 GCA_000611955.2 Stegodyphus mimosarum
AATGATCAGTGAACCTAGAGAATGCCAGGAAAACATTCCCCAGACCATAATGCTCCCGCCTCCAGCTTGGACCGTTCCGGCAATGGTTGCAGGGTGGTTCCTTTCAGAGGTTTCACGCCTTATACGCCAACGTCCATCTGTCCGATGGAGCATAAAACGCGATTCATCCGAAAACGCAACCTGTCGCCACTCAGTGGACGTCCAGCTGCTGTACTGGCGTGCAAATTCTAGCCTTCGCCGTCGATGAACAGCAGTCAGCATAGGTGCACGAACCAGGCGTCTGCTTCGGAGGCCCAGACGCAGCAATGTTCGCTGAATAGTACTTTGGGAGACACTTTTGGTAGCCCCTTGGTTCATTTTGGTGGTCAGTTGCTCAACGGTAGCCCGTCTATCTGCCCGAACGCATCTCCGCAACCGTCGTTCGCCTCTGTCATCTATGGCCCGTGGTGCACCACATTTGCCACGTTGCTGATTTTGGACAGTCCCATTTTGCCATGCACGGTACACTTTTACCACGGCGGCACGCGAACAGTTCACAAACTCAGCCGTTTCGGAAATGCAGTAATAAATGCAGTAATGCAGTAATACAGTAATAAACGCATTGTAAGAAATCAAAATTTTCAACAAAGCTCCACATGTAGTAATTTTAAGAATTGGGTGAAAGTGTTGTAATATTCTAGCTCTAATAAAGTTCTTTAATTGCTAGTACTTAGTAGAAATGCGTAACGACTATTTGCTAAGTTCTTGTTGCGTAACTAACAACTCAAAAGAAGGGTTAAAATACCCTTCTTTTAATAACTCAGTTACACATTCTCGCCTCTTAAGCGTACAGGAAGTTAACACTTATAATAACTTCAACTTTAAATAGAAAATGCAAAATTAAAGTAAGACTAAATAGAATTAAATAGCCTAAGCTATACAGATTTGTTACCAGGTAGCTGATCTTGCCTAAAAATCACCTGCCTAGACTAACAGCCATATAATAAGCACGGCCGTGAACTAACAAGCTTTTAATACGTATAATAACGTGGCCGAGTGGCAGAACACGCTCTCTAAGAGAAGTACCTCAGACTCAGCTTAAATGTAGTTTCTTCCCTATTTTACATAAAGCGTGATACTGAAAACTCATTCCTGTAGGAAAGCGTAGGTAGGAAAATGAGGAATTAAAGCGAAAGCTGTCTTAAAAATAACTGTTAAAAAATAAAAGCCTATCGTGTATAAGAATATAAACTGCATAATATGAAAACTTTACTATTATTAATCAATTTGTGTTTTAGAATCTGTTGTATTGTTGTTCGGGTCACTGTCTATTTACCCCGAGTTAGCTGGTTTTGCCTCCCGTTCCCCACTGTCGAGTGAAAAAGCGCCCTGGAGGAAAGCAAGCAGCAGTAAGCGAGCAAAAAAACGGCACTGAATATATCTAACCATCTTTTATCTGGCAGAAGGCAGCTATAACGCTGTAGCTTACGTGCTTACACTGAATGTCATTAAGATTATATACTAATAATATACAAAATAATATGATAACATACAGCAGGATACAGTAATGTAAATGGCAATAAAATACAATAGAAGTCTCACGACAGAACGCAATATATTAAGTTAAATACGTATGAGCAGTTTATCTCGTAAATGTGTGAGGTTATACTTGGTCTGATACTGGAACTTTAGTCCTATACTCCTGTCAGTTATGAAGCTTTGCAATAACATGTAGTAAAAAATAAATTTCTAAGTGTTCCATAAAAGTCATTACTGAATTCCTACTATCGAAAATGATGGCCGGTTTCATAGATGAGCGCATGGTGTCTAAGATGAACCCGAAGGCTTCCATCTATTATCTATTATCTTGTCGATTTTCTGCATTAAGTGATGTTCTTTAATTAAATATTTGCTGCTCAATACTTCTTTGGAAACTTTATACACAGCCCTTCTGTTTCTCGGCAGTTGAAACATATTGTATTGCTATTGTATAAAGATTTTATAGATTTCAAACATCTACTTCTTCGGCGAAACACCATTAAGCAAAATAGGAAAAATCATTAATTTACTTCTGTTTGTAAATATTATACAATGGAACTTTGAATCATAACGTCTTATTTCATGAAAAATTTGGTTCACGAATTATCTGAACAAAAACCGCCGTGGATGGCAAACGGTGTCAAACATGAACTAACCCTACGTACTACCGATTATCATGAATTATGAACAATGATTGACAAATTCAATTTTAATAGACTATTTTAATAGACTACTGATTAATTCTCTTCATAATCATGACTATCTTGATGGCCTTCTGACGAATTCTGTTCTATTCGACTGTTCTAGC
This sequence comes from Stegodyphus mimosarum, assembly GCA_000611955.2. NCBI lineage: Eukaryota > Metazoa > Arthropoda > Arachnida > Araneae > Eresidae > Stegodyphus > Stegodyphus mimosarum. Next base: position 844,908 of record KK112890.1, read on the forward strand.
AAAACTTTTAACCGATGTAATATGCTAACATCTGACTGTTCTAATATAATTTTAACAAATTCTATTTTGTTGAACAATGCTAAATGGAGTACTCACATACCATATTACTTTAATGAACTATTGCCGAAATTTATTCTGTTGGAATATTCTGATGAATTATTGATTAACTGTATAATTTATCCACCCTATCCGAACTATTTATGAAATACTGACAAGAATGTTTATAAACTATCGATTGTATTACAATTTATAAACTATTGGGTTCAATGATTCTCTGAAACTTTCAAACTGATTAAGAAATCCTGCTGAGTTGGTATTCGAATTCCGCATGGATGTTTTGTATAACTGAGCCAGACGCAAATCAGGAGTTTGCAGTCCAATCCAGAAGTATACTGTTTAAAGGGGCGTAAGTACTGCATGACTGAAAAATCGGCTGTCATTTTTTCAAATGAATGCAACTAAACTTCTCATAATTCTAAATTTTCTGTTTATCTTACGCAAACCGAAACATTAATTATAGCCAACTGCTTATTACTATAAATGCATTACCGTTACTATATTTACAAAACACAAATATGGATATGTTTGTCTGCAAAATATCAGAATTGTGTTCTTGAAAATGCTGTTTTTTACATTATTACCGAATCTTGTAACTATTTGTATCAGCGTCATAGCTTTTACATGCTATTCTACAGTTAAAAAAATATTCCAAAGTTCCTGTTTTAGATATGCATTATCATTTTGACACCCTATTTTCTCTCTAAAAAGAAAATAAACTTATTAAAAACGAAAACTAATTTATAAGTTTTTTTTCTTAATTTGCGTGAGATGAATTTTTAACCTTTTCTAAACTTCACAATAAACACATACATTTTTTCTCAGAATGATACTAGGAATAACCTGATCCACATTTTTCGAGTAGCAAACAAATACCGCTTCTGCAGATGCATGTTTTCCAAGCAAATACAATCAAAAGAAATAGATACGCTGCTTTTGGCTTCTTTCGTGGGCTATAAAAGAGCTTTTTTGTTTTTCTCGTACCTGATTATTTTTATAGATCAAAATTTCTGAAATACTCAATGTTTTTTTGCCTCTTTATTTGTTATAAAGTTATTATAACCAATTGGTTAACCTTGGTTATTATATTTATTTTAAAAGATTTTACACATTATTCATTATTCTTATTCTTTTACATAATATCTATTATAAAAGATTGAGAGCAAGATTCTTATTCACATTCTCATTTAAGAGCCTTATTCTATGTTAATTGTGTCTTAAGTTTCTTGCTTACTGTGACATTGAGGTCTTAACATTCTTGCTTATTAGGATTTTGATATCTTAAGCATTGCTTATTGAGTATTATACATTCTCCTAGATTGGGTGTCATCCCTGTTTGCCATAGAGTTAAACAGTTTTTTCATAGTGTTTGCCATAGAGTTAAACAGTTTTTTCATAGTGTTTGCCATAGAGTTAAACAGTTTTTTCATAGTGTTTGCCATAGAGTTAAACAGTTTTTTCATAGTGTTTGCCATAGAGTTAAACAGTTTTTTCATAGTGTTTGCCATAGAGTTAAACAGTTTTTTCATAGTGTTTGCCATAGAGTTAAACAGTTTTTTCATAGTGTTTGCCATAGAGTTAAACAGTTTTTTCATAGTGTTTGCCATAGAGTTTAGACGACAGAGAAAAACGGAGCTGAAAATAAAATAAAAGCAATATAAAGATATTTTCCTTCACGGATGAAATGAGGAATGACGATCCTACATCTTTAATAAGGGTTAGTACGTTTTTCTCGTTAATACTTGCGGAAATTCTAGAAAAAAATCGAAAAATACAAAAAACGTTTCGATCGAAAACATCTATACAGTTCGTTATATCCGATTTTTCATACCATCGAATTCTTTCTAATAGCATAAAATAACATTAAGTGTATAAGTAATTAGACGGGCGCTCAGAGCGGTTTCTGATTTTGCAGCTTGGATCGATCCCTTAATTTGCCGTCCTTCTTGATATGTAAACAAATAACTAAAAAAAATATGCAAATTACATATGGCGAAATAAATGTAAACTCTGTATATTTTGGAAGAAATATTTTAATTCCAACATTTAAAATCCTTTTTTCTCTCTTTTCTTCCTGGTACGAAGTACGGAAAAATGTTGAAAAATTTCGAGTATCATATTTCTAAGAAAATATCCATTTCGACAGCTGTTGAACTTATTTGAATGATGTTTTTGCATGACATGCGTACTTACAAACAGAATAAAGGGCTCATTTTGCCAAAACGGATCATAAAATGCATTTAAAATGAATTCAGAAGAGATTTTTTTCTCGACGTCTGTACGTACGTACGTATATATCTCGCATAATCAAAAACCAATGGCTTTAGAAGGTTCAAATTTCATACGTGGGACTGCTATAACTTGCAGTTTTGCACCTCCCTTTTTGGTTGCAATCGGCGGCACTAATAGTATGTAAATATATACGCCTCGGTGAGCACAGTTTTTTCGTTCCTATGTGTTGTTAAATTGTGCATTTCTAGCTTTAAAAGTAGTTGAATTATGTTTTTCCTATATTCCGGTTAAGGTTTTCATGCCTTTAGATAATCCGCATGCAATAGCTTTAGAAGTATCAACAACTTAAAAGTTAGAATAGAACAACTTAAAATTTGTTTAGGTGGTACTCAGCGTAAAGAAAGCGCAGTTTGTTTGCATTTGAAACGCTTTAGTAGAATAGTGAATTGAGTCAGTTTTTGCACTAATTTCAGTGTCTTTTTGCCGACTAGGACCGAAAGTAAACTTTCAGTTTCGTGCACTTAAAAATATGTCTTTCTGCCCGTTGGCCGAATTGCTTTTTTTAACTTTAATTTTTAAACTCTAATTGTATAAATTAATTTTTTTAACTGTTTTTAACTGTATTTAGTGTTTATGTTTTTCTATATTTTACAATTTTTAATGAAGGTGTTTTTAGTTATTATGTATTTTTGCCTTGCCGCGAAGTGGGAACTGAATTGATTGAAAGAGAAATGCATCTTAAATGAAATTCTAGGAAATAAGTGTAAAGAAAATGCAATAAAAATGCAGCAAAATATGTGTATAATTTAATAGGCCGTACAAGTAAGTTATGTGGCCTCCGTTATTTGTTTTCAATATCATAGATGACATTATCGAAGTTTAGTTGATTGCTTAAATTGCTGTAATTTAGACACCCCCCCGGGGGTTGACTCAGGAGAATTCCTGGGAAGTACTGGCTAGGATCTGTACTTAGACAGTCTCAACCACGGGGGTAAAATATCAGGTACTATTGTACCTTATTCTTCACAGGACTAGAACCAGGGTATTGTACCTAGGTTGGGATCAGGCTCGGCAGGGACCGTACTGGTACTGTCTTGTCCGCTCCCTCGGCTCTGGTGGAGCTGTATAAAACAGACAATGGGGAGGGCGAGGGACATATGCCTGTTAACCTAAGGTATGCATCAGGCGTCCCTGTCTTCCGTAAAGTGTAATTTAGACAGTTTAGAAAGATTTCTTCAGAGCAAAATAAGCAGTTAGAGTTCTAAAATTCTTCCTAACAACGCTTACAACAATTATAAGGAATGTTGGCAACAGTATTACAATATTTGGAATTTTATTTCGAAAATTGTATTTTAGAATAAACTGTAAAAACTCATAAAGACCGTTCCTCTAAGTTCCTGTTTTGCGTTTCCTAACACAACGGATATAAATGTCTTGAACTACTTCTCTTTTGACGAATAATTCTTCCTAATGAATGTCACCGTGATTATAATTTAATTGGCATTCGTAATTTTCATTCAAAAGTTTCGAAGTTAGAAAAAGGTGTAACAAGTGTATGTAACTTTTGAAATCTCATGGTAATTTTTTTTAATGTTTTTTGTGAAAACCATTTTATTTTCCTCAGTTAAATTTGATGTGCAACTCAAAATCTCATCACTCCTTACGTGACCTAACGATCCACGTGAATAACCTATAAATGAATGCTCATTCGAGAACTTCCTCAAGAATGTGCCGCCCAAAACGGAACGCCTTCTCCTGCCTGTTCTAGCTAAGGCCCAAAAGGTTAGTTTACTATATCCGAGGGTTTATTATAAACCGGATTCGTTATAGCCAGATTCGTTCGACTCTAATTCAATGAGGAATTAAAACCTTATGCATGTATAACTCTTATTAATCTGTAAGGATACTTGGATGCATGTTATTTAGGCTGGCCATACAGCTATTAAATAGCTCTTTCCATTTCACCAAGGAGTCCCGGGAAGGGCATGATGAAAGTGAAAGTTCATTAGAGGAATTTCTCAGAGAAAAATCAGAAGTAAAGTAAAAAGCAAGGCTGCGTTTTCCTTCCGAAAGCAGAAAAACAACAAGCACGATCTGAAAGCAGGTGGCGTAAGTGTCTATCTGCTGCTCTGAGGGATGAAAAACCACAAGGAAGGAAGGTGAAACAGACACGACGCAGCCACCGTGGGATGGCGAGTCAGAAAATAAAGATTTCATGTGACTTTTATCGGCGAATCGTAATTCCAGGAGTCTATAAGACAGTGATTATCAACAATTTTAACCCCATGCACACTTTTCACCATTGCTAGAAAATCATTCCCCCTACCTTTCCCAAACTCGAAAAATACGTATATAAATTCATTTGAATCTGTACTATTTTTTAACTTGTTTTATAAATTACACAACAAAAAGCATAATAAATGTTGATAAATATTTGAGCTTAAATAAAAGTTGAATTTTATGTTAACAAACTATAATTACCCCTTCCGGTATTATGAGACGAGTCTAGCTCCTCATCGGTGTTTCATGTCATACGCACAATGACGAGCTACACTCGTCATGCGATTAAAGTTACTGTTGAATGTGATAATTAATTTAGTTTAAAATTTCTAGTGTACTGAATTTGGCGACACTTTTGTTACTTGTGGAAATATCACATATTGTTTACCGTTAGAATTTCTTGGTACAAGACGCGGCGAAATTGTTGTTAGTCTGTAAGATTTCATTCTTGTAAACATTTGGTGTGAACATCGGTCGATATATGTTTTTGCTAAAAGAAAAAACGTGTTGTATAATAAATACCATAATGGATAAGAGTAGTACAGAGTACGAAGGTCAAGGTCATTGGAACGATTATGAAGAATCAGAAGAAATAAGTGTACATTTACCTGATACTGATAATGAAAGTAATGATAGTGAAATAGTAACAAGGAAGCGAAAACGTGCTAGGCGACTAATAAGTGATGATAGTGAACCTTCTGAAATCGCACAATGACGAGTGTAGCTCGTCATTGTGCGTATGGCATGAAACACCGATGACGAGCTAGACTCGTCATAATACCGGAAGGGGTTAACAATGTGTAAAAATGGATATTAATTAAGAATATGTAAGAATTATAAAATGAAACAAGTTTTTTTTAATAAAAATTAAATGGTTATTTCATTCACAGTTTTTCATTATTAAATCGTACCGGAAGGGGTTAAATATTTTATTAATAAATAAAACGCTGACCATATTCCCTTCCCGAAACTGCGAAATACTCCCTAGGCCTAGAATTCCACTCCGCCTGAAAACCACTGCTCTAAGGTAACCAAATGCCGTAATCAGCAGTTCCATATCTCATTTTTCTTCAGAATTTCCACTTAAATGCGTTTTGTTGGTTAGATTTCTTCACGAATCCAAACACTAAAGAAAACTGTCAACTGAGTTAATTGCAATACGAGATGGTATCCATCATTTGCAAACGCTGTAGGATAATTGAAAACGATACAGCATGTAAAAAGAGACATCTACCCACAAATCGCCCACTATGTCCCAAAAAATGAGCGGAATACCTGCTGCGTCGCCAAGTGTTACTGATCATAGGTAATCAGAACAGACCGAACAGAAATAGCTAGAACTGTCTGTCTGAGTAAGAGCAGGCGTCAGTGGATGAAACGGAGCATAAAATAGGTACAAAAGAAAGGACAAGGAGAGAAAACAGCTGTCGCCTACGCTGTCGGAAAATGCTTGGCGTCAGGGCAAGATTACACAACATTTGTTAAAGTAGAAATGTAATCCATAGACAAATTTATAAGCGAACTGCTGATTTCTTGATAAATGAAGGTATAGTTAACGAAATAAGTGGCTGCCGAGAGAGTGTTTCCAAAATAAAATGTCTGCAAATATAGGTAGCAAGCGTATTTGATGCATAAGACTTGTAGGGCTCATATTGCTGTTTTTCCATAGTCTTCAAGCTATTGCACGTTGTCTTAATGATTAAAAAAGAAAAGTGTTAGCGTATGCCGTTCATTCTGCTTTTTAAGACTATACTAATTAGGAAAATATCCTCTGTTATTTTCTTGAATTTTGCGCGATTATTTTCAGATCGCAATAACATGTTTTTCCTCAGTAATTTATTGAACAAATCTTTCCAGTTTTAGAGTTTTTTGTTACTCTTATCCACTTTTGTATCGCAATCAATTATTGCATAAAAATTTTTAGTACTTATATTTTTACTATTTACGTAATTTATTTAGTATTGTTTAATATTTATATTATTTTCATATTTATATAATTTTAATACCTTTTTTTATTTCAGTTTAGTTGAAAATAATGTTGCAAAATAAAATACAAATAAAAAGTGGCTTTTCTAAAATAAGCTGTTATTTAAAATGGGTATGATAATTAATGCTCTAAAAGGAGGAAAATAAGTTTTTATATGTTTAGAGGGGGTAATACATTAAATAACACTACTTAGAGAATTCGACTATAATTTTATATCGCGAATAATAAAAACATTGCGCACACGTAATACATTTAGAAATCTAATGGCTTATACATTAAACAATACATTAAAGTAATAAAAATTAACGAAGGTAACCGTAAAAAAACGGTTTTGGCCTAAAATCATTTTTTAGTTGTAATTTATTTTTTAGTCTTATATATACATTATGAATGATGAAATTTTTAGGCTTTACATAAAGCATTATTTAATCACTTTTAATCATTATTTTAATCATTGTTTTAAATCATTGTAATCATATAAAAAATTATGAAAATAATTACTGGCTACTTACTGGCTTAAAAATTACTAAATCATTCAAAGAATGAAGAAATTGCTCTGAACATTCAGTTTCGTAAATCGGATGTATTAACAATGTTACAACGAGCATTTTACTTAAAACTAAAGCGATAAAATGAGTATCACGACTTAACCATTAAGTGCGCCATATGGCAAGCTCAATGGCATTTTTGAGCTAGAAACGTATTTTGTCTCGTCTGCTTCAGACTGGAAAAACTTTTTCTTTTTCTTTTTTTTTAAAGAAAAAAAATTTAAAAATGGGGGAAATCCCTTTAAAAAAATGAAGGAAACCCTATAATTAATATTTTTCATTATTCTTATTTTAAAAGATGGTGAAAAGTTTGTTTTATAAATTGTGAAAATTTTTTTAATTTTATATCCGACACGTACCTAGATGTTGAAATTTCAAAATTATAAACATCACATTGAGCTACTTTCAAAAATTAACCACAAATTTAGAAATTGAGTTAAACCTTTCATACAAATTTCGCTGAAAATCTTGTTCCGCTCCCTTCCATGGTGCTAACAGTAAAATTCTCATATGTAAAGTTCTGATTCTAATGTTTACTTTGTTCGTCGAAAAATCGTTTATATATTAATCAAAAAAGTCTAAATTGTATTTTTAAAAATCCATCCACTACATCGCATTTTCATCGTCCAATAGTGCATGTACAAATTTTGAACTCGATAGCTGAGCAGGAGCTAAATCGGTATCAAGTTTCCAACTATAGTGAAATCACATGAGTGAACCTAAAAACCTATAATAAAGTTAAATAAAAATCCAAGCTGAAATTTTGAACCTATAACTATGCCCACAGGTCCACAACTAGTATCTATTCATTTAGAATAGCCATTTCAAGGCCATTCCCATTCCTCCCCTTTTCTGCCGTAGCTCGGTGTCATCATCCCCGTACAGCGTTTATTTACTTCTAGTCAGTCTTCATTTATGTGCTTGTCATGAAGCGAAATACATTAAACGGAAATGAAATGGAATAAAAAATTAATCGCTTCGACAATTTTTTCCGCAGCTTATTGTTCCCATGGTGACGAGTGAAACCAAGCTGCAGAAAGTAACATTAAAGGTGCCTAAGCTTTGCTATAAATATAAAAAAGCTTTGCTATAAATATTTGTTTGAAAAATGGTCATTTTCTTTCTTTTCCTAAAATCACCATCCTTTGCTTATACTAATTAATATATCCGATTTCGGACTATAATTTCTACGTTTTATAAAAAACATTTTTTTTAATCTGAAAGCTTTCAGATTTTACATTACGCTCAAACGTACGTTTTTTTAACATTTTGTGTATTACTTTATTTATTAAATAGCATGTTCTTCGCACCATAAAATTTAATTCAAGAGCAATATCGCAAAATAATTTTAAATTGAGGATATCTTTAGAATTTCCGATAAACAGTCTCGTGCGCTGGAGATAGAAATGTTTTTTTTTTTCGTAGAGTGTTGCCATTTTTTGCGTTGAAATTGCTGAGTTTGTTAATCAAAAATTTAGTTAAATCGTTACAAAATATGAAATCGATAATAAAACCAGTTCCAAATTCCAAATTACGGCTTCCAGATGCCCATATTTGGTGGAAGATTACGTTATTCAAAATTTGATAACTCTTAAGTTCCATTGTTTTATCACAATGTGAGACACATATACACATTTATGCAGATTCTTCGTTATTTAATTTTTTTAAATATAACACAGGGCGATAATATTTGGTAGCAACAGTTTGAAAAGTGATATGCCGTTTATAGTGATTCAACGCAAAAATGAATAGACCTTCAGGGCTAACGCCCTTGGTCTAATAACACTTCTACAAAATAATCTTTCAAATTTAAAATCAAAATAATCTTTTATAATATCTCATAAAATAATTAATGAAATAATGGGAGAAAAGTAATTTATTATAGAGTTTAATGGGAACAAAAGATTCAATAATTCTCTTTATAAAATGCATCTACATAGTTTTACATTACGAATAATAAAATCGTGAGGCGATCTTAATAAATTAATAAAGACAGTGGCTTATAATTTCGACACTGGAAGTTGATTTATCGATTATTTCGTTATTTGGGCACCGGAACTTTTATTATTCGCGATATAAAATTGCATATGAATTTTGTAAACAGAACTATTTAGTATGTCCTTCACATTAATCTATATGATAAATTATTTTTCTCATATTAAATTTCATTGACTATTTGTTTTTATAACTTAAGTTTTATCATATTATTTCATAAAATTTGTTTTTTCATTTTTGAACAATTTTCATTATTTTAAGCTTAATAATAATACACTGTAAATCAAATTAATCAATCAAAAATCATTTTATAATAAGGAATAATCCACTGCTTTATTTCTAAGCATTTTGTGACAACGGAAGGTCAAAAAATGAAGCGATATCTCTAAGGAATTATTAATTAAGTTAAAAAGGCCATATAAACTTTATAAAAAGATTTTATCCGCTGTGGCCGCTGATGGAATATTTTATTATGATCAGTTTGTTTATTATATGAAGATAGGTGTAAAAACTCGTTTAAATACTAAAATTAAAGCAATCTAAATCAACTTTAGGAGAAACCTCTTTATCACACGAAGATGGAGTCAGATAGCTCAACCGTTTAAAAATAAATGGGAATGTTGTGACTATATTGGAGAAGACGTTGAGTTTTAAATAAAAGCTTATAAAAATGTGTATAGTTTTAAAAAATAGCTTTATAAAGTTGTCTCAAATTGAAAATTACAAATCTTTATCACAGATACATTTTTGGGTGTTAAAATTTTAAAATCCCTTAACGGAGTGTAACACTAAAATACTGAAATTAAGATCAGCAATTAAAATGAAATACTGATAAAAGTACTTTTGAAAAAAAAAAAAAAGAAATGAAACCACAGCAGTTTATGATGCAGTAATATCACAACTTTGAAATATGTTTCTCCGCAATACCAAAAGAAAGATGTCTATCTATTTTCCATTGTAGCATATTAATGTTAATTTAGATATCCGTGCAAGGAAAAACTCATTGGTTGGTCACATCATAGGGTATTATTATTCTCCACAATGAGTTCCACTCAGTGATACTGAAGTATCAATTTCAATATTCAGAATTTGCATTACGAATTTAAGAAAGCAATACGTATTGTTACATGCGTCCAGGTGCTTAATGGATTGATGCACACAGAACCGATGAAAGCTTGATGAAATTTATTTTACGAAAACATTTCACAGTTCCGAAACGTTCGACACAAAATTACTTGTACAACTCCTGTCAAACAGATATAGCGCAATCAGTAGTTACCATTTCAAACTGTTAAGAACGCCGAGAATGCAAAGAGCATCAAATAGCGAAAGCTCGCCTAGTGATCTCCCAATATTTTTGAGCTAAACTGAAACCTGATGATTTTTCCGAATAGTTTTCCCGCGCATGCCGAGTAATTCGTATTACCTCCGATTTCTCGAAATTGCTATAAGGCATATACATGATACAATTAATTACACGAGAATCGAACTGGTTACCGTTATACAGGGATCAGACTGAAATGTCGCCAAATTACCTCTATGCTCGACGACCTTTGGAGATTTTTCTTCAAAATTGACAGAAAAAAAATTAGTATTCCGGTATAAAGCGAAAACATCGCATAAAAAACTCGCGGAGAAAACAGCATAAGGCGAAAACATCGTAAGAAAAAATAATTTTTTGGCATACTTTGTATCGTAAATAATTATGGAATAAAACATCACCATCGAAAATGAAGCCTTTCAAAAATATCGCAGTTTTAAAACATAACTGTCGAAAATAAAGCAGCTACAAATCATCGTATGACGACAACACCGCCTACACGTGATTTTGGATTTCTAAAAGCTGTAAATGTGCACTCGCATAATGACTTGTGACCGCAAGAAGGAGTGAGTATATTTATCGCTAGATTTCATGCTTTTGAATTTATTAATAATTTTTGCTGAAAAAGCTATAAGGAAACTTACGCATTGAAAAATTTGAAATGAGTATAAAATTAATAGTACGTTTAGTAGATAACAGAATTTTAAATTTATCTTCTTAACTATTAAATGCCATTATTGAATTAACATATTTTACAAAGTTACACTGGCAGTTTTTCATAAAAAATATGTTTCTAAATTGATTAGAAAGAAAAGATCAGAAACTGCATTAGGCTACTTAAATTAAAATTAGTTAATTAATTACAAAATCGTAAAATTACTTTCTTTGCTTTGAAAATCGGAAATTGTTTTAGTGAAAATTAAATCTTGTTTTCTTCAGTTTATTCGTCTTCCTAAAGTGTCGTTAACATTTTTATGTTCACAGTTTAGATATTACTTCCTTAACTGTAAGAAAACATGTCAGATGGGCTATAGAATATTTCAGAAGAAGATTTGGAATGAAGTTAAAGCTCACTAGAAGGTTCATTTTTACATCAGGGATTGAAAACAACTCAAATTTAGAATTTCACCTAGAAAATTTAAACGTAGATTCTTTTTAGAAATAATGTTTAATTTCAGTGAACTCTCTTGGCGTATATGTTGCTATGACGATCAGTCTTTTTAATAACATAAATAAACATGAGTATTAAAACATTACCTGTTTAAAATGACAACATCCGAGGAAGACTCAAAAGATACGGAATCATAAATGGTCCATTGATAGAGAATTCTTTATAATTAACTTTGTATTTAGATAGTAATGATTTAAGTGCTTTAAAATATCGTTTAATTTTTTCTGATATCGATATTTGAAATTTTTTTAATTATTGCTGTTTGTAATATATGGTAACAACTTGGTGGAATTAACCTACCTAAGACGAAGTCTCTTAAAATGTTTAGTTGTGCATCGAACACCTGCAACTAATGGTACTGAATCTCCTTTCTGTAAGGCGACCATTTTCTTAGACAAATACGCTATCTTGAGCCGGATTGGTCGCTTTAGAGTTAGTTCATTATACGTAAGTTTCCCATTTAGGTATTATTTTTCTATCTTACTTTAGAAAATTTAATTTTTGGAATTTTTTATTTGTGGTAGCGTTCGACGAAAAATATCAGTATATTTATAAACCCCTGTAAGCGATCATATTAAACGTTACCTCTCTAAGATGAATCCCTCTACAGATGACTGAAATCCTTTGGAACCATGGGCGGTGCCTTGGAGGTGGTCCATTACATTTCTTACTTCAATTAGATTTCTTACATACATGAAAAAAGACATCCGTCTCCGTCTGAGTAGATAACACTCGAGTACTTAATAATTACACATAAATGCATTTCTTATGAAAATGTCGTTATAATTTTTTTCTCTGTTGTTGATTGGAATTTTACTTTCTCAGTTCAGAATAATAAATAAATGAAAATGATATGCTTTCCTAAATCATTGTTAGCTATATTATCATTTTAAGGTAAAAACTTGTTTTATCAACTACACCACTATGAACAATGACTATATTAATGGACTGTATGATTCATTTACCCTAGAGAAGTAATTGCAACATTGCATAGTAAAACATATTCTTTACATTATACGTCATAGGTAAAAATGGATCTCTATCTCTTTTTTTCCACCATAACACTCTACAGTTTTAATTATTGCATTGCACGTAATGAAAGCAACAGAATATTACATATAAATTTATTACTTTATTTTTCATATTTCGATATAAGTTCGCATAAGTATTCTTCCAAGGCTTTATGAAGTCTCAATCTTTTGAGAAGCACAAACCAAATAATCGAGGCTCTGAAAGACATAAGCAAATTATTGCTATGTCTAAAATGCACACAGAAGCGTAAGAGGGATATAAAACCCCATTTTATTAAGAACTCAAATAACTGAACAAAAGGCACTCCTTGTGCTTAAAAAAACCAGCCAGCATTTATGGCGTAACTCAAAAGATAGAATTTCAGACTAAAATTAAGCTAAGTTAGCCAAAGGCTACGCAGAAATGATAAACGCTCAAATTGCGTCAAGTTATCTCCGATGTGACAAGCTCTATTTGCATGAGAAAAGCAGTGTCTAACACAAAATGCTAACGTAGAATTTCATCTAGTAACGTGGCGTTCAGCAGTCTGTCTAAACAAACTATAACCTCCTTTTAAATACTATCTCTTTTAACCTCATTTAAATACGCGCGAGTTAAGATTAGCATTCTGGCAGAAAATGGAAAGGGAGAAGTGACAGTATAGATACTGAACATAAAATAACTGGCTAATTAAAATAAGTAAATCTTTTACAACTTAATAATAATTTTGGTTTGGATTCATATAATATATTTATAGTTGCATATACTCTGATCACTTGCTGTTTTAGAATACTGGGAGGGCTTAAATTTTCTCTTTTACTTCACTTTATTGCTGCACCAAGTGTGATTTTTTATATAAAGATTCGTGATGATATTGTGCATATGTAAGAAGATGTGTATAAGCATTTATTTATTTGGTAATCTTCATGACTTCCTAATGATCCCGTAACACAATTATTTTAATCCATGTTGTTACGTGCTAATTTGTCACGTCACCAGATGTTATATACTAATATCGCGGCACCAAATGTTAAATACTAACTGTTACAATAATTTGTCTACAATAATATCAAAGCCATAATTCATTGCGTTGTGTATTACTAACCCGAACAACCCCTAAGACCAAGCAGGAGTACTGGTGTTAAAAACATTCACACAAGTCATCATAAGGAAAACTCTGAATCAAATATATATATATAACCAAGGATATTTATTGCAGCATTAAAGGAAGACACTCAATCTTTCAACTTAAATTTCTAGATCTATGGTGTGTTCAAGTGACAACTATTTAAAATAATGCATTTAGAATTATAATATATATATTGTTAATTTCAAATATGCACCGAGATGAATTAATCAAAAATTTACACCGTAAAAATTAATATTAACTTTTCATATGCAGTTATCAAACTCTGCTGGCCAGCATAAAAATACACAGGAATTTAATGAATCACCGAGCATGGTGTCTTTACCAATATTGATAGAGATTACTTAGTTCAAGAAATTTCTTAATTTACTCAGGTAAAAATTACATACATAAATTTAGCAAATCCCTTAGGCAGTTAGAAAATATTACATATTCAAGTAGACCCGTTGGAGAAAAATGATTACATTTATTCCTACATTCAATTACTCAATTAAAGGTAAAGTAGAATTTAAATTTTTAATCGTTCCTTAATTAGCAAAAGTTAAAGTTAATTCTCAACCAAAAATAGTAACAACTTAAAGTAAAAAGGTAAAATTTAGATAAGTTTACAAATTTACTATCCTGTCTTAATTCATTATATATAAATTTTAATTACATTCCAAGTTAAGGTTAAAAGTCCTAAATAGATTAATAGTGCAGCAGTTGCTTAAATACACAGCCTGGATTTAAGATCCAGCAGAAAAACCTTGACTAAAAGTTAAATAGAATTTAATTGGAAATTAAACACACATATAATTACTCCTTACATTAATAATTCATCACTGGAAAATTTACTTCAAATAATCAAATCTCTTAAAAAAAATTTTAAATTACCATATTACTTAGGAAACATGTTCACGGAATTTAAGTCGCAAGCTGTACTAAATTTCAGGTGAAATTAACAATCAAAAGGTTGAACTCACTTGAATGGAAGCGTTGAAAATTTAATTAAGCATTAACTCAACTTATAGATTTTTTTTTCCGGATGTCCCATTCATAACAGGTGTTGAACAAGGCTCTGCCGAACCAGTCCTTCGCAGATGTTGAACGAGGGAGTCCGGCAAGAAATCTGGACACCTGGATCAGACACTATGAAGATGGTAAAGTGCATTCGTGCAGCAAAACAAGAGCTCCTAAGGGTTCCTCCCTTTTCCGTCTATTCTCATTCATGCGAGTTGATGGTAGTACTCGAGTTGATGGTAGTAATTCGATGAGGAAAAAAACAACATTCTCGACTCCAACACGGGGATGGTAAAGTGCGGAGGAGTAAACTTCAAGTGTTTTTTTTTTTTAGATGTTCATCTTTATCTTATTTCCCATCTCCGGCTCTTCCAGAGGAAAAAAAAATAACGTGCTTCTACAGCTGCGAATCCAAGGCAAAAAGGGCTGAGCATGGCCTTGCATGACGATTTCAATCGTCCAGAATCCAGAATTTTCGAAAATCACCAAATTTGGTGAATTAGTATGCAAATCTCGCCAAACACAAAACAGTGCTGCGAAAACTTAGTTTTTCCTTCTTCACACCAAAAAAAGTTCCACCCTCGCCACCCCCTTCGCCAACAAGGAGGGGTGAGGGAAAGAATGCGACAAACCTATCACTCCCCTACCACGCAACCGGACGCAGTACATGACCTTGACGAGAAAGTGCTCAAAACGACGCTTATAGCAGAATAAATTTCTAGACACGAAATTCAACAATTTTAGCAATTAAATGGGCATAATTCTCCAACGGGGCGACGTACAGTCATGAAAGTAGGTTCATAAGAAGGGTAAATTTTTTCTCTTTAAGAGGTATAAATTTCAACCATGTGAATAAAAAGGAAGTATTTTTAAATTTCAAATATTACGCAGAAACAACCGATTTCCCATTGTCTCCTTCTCCCGACGGCTAATACTGTCGAACGCGTAACGTAAGAACGAGAACTCTGTTTAACTCGTATAAAAATAATTGATTCAATAACATAAGCAATACAATTCGTGAAGAAAAATTTAGAATAAGCATAAATTAATGCATATAATTTACTCACTCAATAATTAATTAACAAATAACTGCAATTAACTACACATTAATCCATAATTCTAAACTAACCAAAAATCACTACATAACAATGTTACATATTAACACAGCGTTTCTTAAACTGTGGGTCGCGACCCCATGTGGGCTCGCATGACCTTAATTCAATTATGTGAATTTATAGAGATAGTTTATAGAAGTCATAGTTATGAAATAGTATAGTTATGAATTTATATAAAGTGTTGTTTGGTAACATAAAGTGGATCTCAAACTCTAAAAGACAATCTGTGAATTATCAAGATATCTTGTAAGTACCGCAGAGACAAAAAAAGAGTGCAAAGGACCCTTTTATAAATACAAAAACAATTTTTAAGTCTGCACCTGTTCGTGCTTAGAGAAGCCAACGATTATGGCTAATATTAAAGATAATAGATGAACTAATGAAAATAAAGTAGCCAAACGACTTCCCAACTGAAAATAGCCTGCAAGCTGGCTCTGACTTAAAGTAGGCCTAAACAAGCTTAATGGCAATAGTAACTCTTTGCCGCAGAATACTAATCGCAAGAGAATAACATTTAACAGGCTTTCAGGAAATCACAACATCTTCTGTTTCTACGCCCTAAATCATTCCTTTAAACATTCTTCTTTCTACCACAATAGAATATCGAGCTAAAAATTCAAATTCCGGCAGGGAAACAGAAATGAGATCCATAGAAACGAATATTAACATAAAATAACTGGTTATAAAAATAAATGAGATTTTTATAAATTGAAAAAAAATACATTAATGAAACTTTTAAAGTAATTACATTATTTGGCATTAATAAGATTAATCATCTGCTATATTAAGCCCTTAAGGAATTTCTTGAACTATTGAATGACTCAAAGTCTGAGTTTCCTCAAAATCCTTGATTGAATTCTGGATCAGAGCTTGAACTAAATTTCACATAATTTCAAACACCCCATTAAATGGTCTTGTGCAAATCAGCACCACATACTTATGTGAAACCAAGTGCTTTGCTTTAACGCTTTTTATATCCAAATATCGCTCAGCGCTGAAAAATGTTGAAGATGCTTTACGTAGCGGCGGACCACACAGAGATGAGAAAATCGTGTCTGCGGTCGCCGCAAGTCGTTGCTTTCAAGCTTATAGAATATGTAACAAGACAAGTTTCTGACACCGCAGACGCAATTATTCATTCCAGTTGACAAGAGATATAACTTCACGACTAGTATCAGGAGAATTTTAGCATTCTGCATAGTTTCTGTCGTCAAAGCCTCTCGATTTCAGGAGATCTGACGAACCAATGATTTTGTTTTTCTTCCGATATCATTCCAGATATAGCGAATCAGACGATGTAAAATACAATAGGAAAATGAAGGAGGCGAGGCAAAATCAGTCTGAAGATTGTTTCCATCGGGACAACCCGTCAGAAGTCTCCTGAACTCTCGACTCGAGAGACCTAGAATGCTCTTAAGCACTCGACTAGAGAGACCCTCCCTGGCAGGCTCCTAACGTCATGACAACTGTAATTCACTTCAATAACTATTCTACGCTATCCATGAATTAAATATATTTTCAAAGAGCTTCTCGTAATTGTAATAAATATATTTTGAGTTTAAATGCAGTAAGAATTATGCAACCTCACAAATGTACCAATCATAATAAGGAGCCAGATGCGCTACCTGCCGCCACTCAACACAGTGGTATTCACCAGTCATCCCATAACGGCTAGCAGCATTAAATCTTGCACCAGGATTTAATTTACTGTGCAGCAAAAATCAAGCACATACATTTCATTAAAACGTGCTCTTCGTTCATGAATTTTTGTATACTTAAATACTAAAACTGCTATTATTCATATGCATATTGTTTGCAAAAGAAATAAATTGTTATGGTAAACTATTTGTTTTTATATTTCTGTTGTATATTCATCTGATTTTAAGAAACATCTCAATGATAGAGAGGAATCATGAATGAAAAAAATTAAGCAGCGATATATTACAGCATATTTCAGGCTGAAAACATATTATAAAACATTATTTACATACGGCATCTGTATAATAAGCATCATTATGATATAAGAAACAAAACTAAGTGAAATTTACTCATGAATTTTTATAATAACAAAAAATTATGATTTTATGTACAGTACAGTACAGGTATAATAAGCATAACTTGGGAGATTTTTATGATAAAACTCTGTTCATTATGAAAATTTGCAAATATGTGAATATTAACTAGTAAAATAACATAATACAAAAAAAAAACTTAACACAAGTTAAACAAAAAAATGCCAACTCACAGCCTCTGAGGTGTTTTCCGTAACTAACAGCAATGTAAACAAATATTCTTATTATTATAATTATTATTACTGCCTATATATTTTCCTGCGTTTCCTCATCTTCAGAATTTAGTGAAAATATCAACAAAATTGGTCATTATCTGGATTCCATTATTATTCTTAAAGTGTAGAGACGTAAATTCTGTATGGAAAATATATTCAAAATTTCGATTTTTTATATGTGTAATACAGTATTTGGTCTAGGTGTTGGTCCATCTACAACATTATGACCAAAGATAAGTTGAAATATGTTTCTTATTAACTTGAAACAACTGACTTTATTAAGCTGGAGGTATTCTTAACTACTGACAAAACCAAGCATTGTGAAACCCGTGGTCCCAACACTCATAATTAGCTTTTCTTTGTACAGATGTCTAGATCAGGCCAACTGATTCACTTATTCCAAAATTAATTAATTTTAGCAAAACTTACAAAATCTGTGTGCTTTGGGAGAGATAAATCATGGCAGACTTTTTAACATTTATAGAAAGAGTTTAAAATAATCTGTTGTTTATTATCCCCACTGTAAACGTTTTGGCCAAAGGAAAGAAAAATGTGAGTTATATTGATCTTTTTAATACAATAAATTAAAAAATTATATGCTAATTAAATACATCTGTAGGTATGAACATATATATGCAAAAAGGCAGACGGCTTTGCTAAAATGCAAAAAAGGGACAGCGATCTAAAATGTTTAGTAAACTCTAGTTTAAATGGTTCTAGGTTCTTCTCGTTTTTAAATGCTTGTCAACTTTAAAACATATTAATACCGCTTAATCAGGAGATGAAATGCTATTTCTGTTTGCTCTGTTACTAAGTACATGGAACGTCTTCAATTGCAGAAGCTTCAACTGACTTCTGTGAGCGAAAAAGCATTTAGCGCATAAGTGGCTCAGAAGTTCAGGAATTAAGCTTGGTCCTTCGAAGAGAAGAATGGGTTACTTTAATGAAGAAAGAAAGGTTGCTCCTTCCTGGATATTTCCGTCTCCATGAACATATCGGTTCTGACGATGATATCGTGTTATCGACTCTTCTCAATAAAGTGGTAGGATAGTAAACAGATGTAAATGACTTCTTCCTTTTCGTTAGTCTTGCCCCAAGGTACAGCACAGTTGATTTGTTCTAAGTATGCTTTGCAGTATACCACGCACGCTACTGCTTTTGCAGTATACCACGCAGCAATGTTTTTCATGATTCTGCACAGTAGAGGAAACCAGCTATTATAATTTTGATCCTTGCTTTAAATTCTTCTTCCCGCATTCCTCACCAAAATCCAAATTAGCTTTTACTATATTATAAACTAAGGGTTTTGAAAGTGTATTATAAACAAAGAATTTCTGACACTCTGGTAACGCTGTTGGAATTTTAGCAGCTCTGTATCTAAAAGTGATTATTTCGGTTTCTGCATTCCCTCGCATCCATACTTTAAACTTCCCCGCCGGTATTATTACTAGAGCCAGCTTATGGCGCAGCCATTCGACTGTGTACACTTGGACTACTTTACCAACGTTTCTATTTTTGGACTGTCATTGTTTAATTCGCAATGCCACAAGCAGGGTTTATATCTAACATGAATCGTAACCTGTTTTGTTAAAAGTTCAGTTTAATAAAAGGCTGTTTGAAACATTTTTAAATCTCGTCCTCCTATTTTAGACATAACTATAAACCGCTACCTGTCCAATACAATTAGAGGACTAAAGTTCTAGTACCAGTGTAAATAAACTCCTATAAAACATGCAACGAATAGGACACAATCTTATGTGTAAACCACATTACTTCCTTGTACGAAATATTAAATTATACGCACTTTTTCTTGCATTTCATTTAAACTTATTGGATTGAATTAAATCTACTTCGTCGATAGCGCATAAACCACAGTATAATAAGTGCACTCATTAAAATTCACTAAGTTTGTTTAACATAGCGACACTCTGGCGTGTTACATCTTATTCATTTTATAACTCAACAAATTTAAATTAACAGCGTTATATCTCATTCATTTTATATCTCAGAATGCACAAAAATTATGTATATCATCTGAAGAATTATCTAATCGTTGCCACATGTTCTATTCAGATAATATAATAAATCTAAAACGATGTATAAAAAAAATTAAAAAACAAAAAAAGAAACAGTTTTTCACAGGCGATTCAGTATTTCTAATTCAATTAATTCAGTTCACACTTCGCGACAATTCAAAAATACGTAAAACCTCAAAATATCTATATTGTAAATTACGAAGTAAATCTAAAACACTTATTTCCTCGAAAAAATTCCAGAATGTATTAAGCATGATTTAATTCCCAATTATAAAAGAAGGCGGTATCTTTGTTGCTGCTTTGTTCTTACTTTCTCTAGATTGGCAACTAATCCACTATTCTCCTAAGTTTCAAATGTAAACAAATATGGCTTCCATGGGAAAAATGATTAGTCTTAGTCGCACTTAAACAACTTTTAAATTGTTGATAATTGTATAATTCTTGCATGCAGATTTACTAAAGACATAAAACACTTAAATGGAAGATAAGAACAACATAATTCCATCATTTTTAAAGCAAAAAAAAGCGTAATTTACCAACATATGGGGGAAAAACCTGAGCTCACTAAGCCGGATAACAGAGTGGATATATATATATATATATACATACTTTTATATACGTTTGGTGCTGCAGATTGCAAACAACATATGCGATGCAAATCTACATGTTATAGCAATCCTATACTCAAAACTTCAACGTTCTGAGGCCATTCGTTGTTGAGTTATGCGAGATACATACATACATACGTACGTACAGACGCCACGAAACAAATCTCTTCAGAATTCATTTTAAATCAGTTTTATAATTTTTCTGGGGAAAAGGAGTTCTTTACTCTGTCCTTACGTACGGATGTCACCCAAAAACATCGTTAAATTGCGTTCAACAGTTGTCAAAATGTATATTTTTGTTCAAATATGGTATCCGAAATTTTTCGCGATTACAGTACTTCCTTTTTCGCACAAGGAAGTAAAATGTACGGCAACACTTAACATCCTATCGAGAAATTTAAAGGTATCTTGCGTCCAAACATTTAATTATTTTGTGGTTTAATTCTATGTAATGCACCCTAGAAGAAAATGATAAATTAAAGTTAAAAAGACAAAAAGTCAATAATAATAAGAGAAAAAGAAAAAAATTAATAAAAAGAGAAAATGAGCTATGTAAATTAAATTGATTATTAAACTGAACATTGATAGAATAAACTGAGAAAAGTCTGAAAAAAGTAATGGCAACACATAACACCGTATCAGGAAATGTAACCATATGCTACTTTTAAATATTCTGTGATTTCGCTGTTTAATTTTATGTGGCATAAATATGAAGAAAGCGACATTTAATTGTAAAATAAAAAAGACGGAATAACAAAAAAGTTTTGTCAGCAAGAGTGAGTCTAAGAGGAGACTGGTAAACTGCGAGCTCAATGAGACCATGAAAAACCTTACCAAAACCTATGGCGCGACGTTAAAAATCTAAAGATGTTTGGTATGCATAATTTTAAGAGGCAGCCATATAAAAAATATTTGAAATCACATCCAATACATTACACTTAAACGGATTTCAGAAAAAATGTAGTAACATAAATACTATCCAGAACGCACAAAACATTTAGCTGTAGAGATTATCGTAACCTAAAAAGAAAAGAAACGGGAAAATCCTTGCAACACTCGGAAATTAAAAGCTTCTTAAAAACAATGTTTTAAGCCTTTGTATTGAACGTTTAATGCGAGGACACATTATTCCTGAAAGCAGATCGAAGAGAAACGACAAAAACAGTAATGATTAAGAAGATGAATCACTATTTGTGTTGCAGTAGGTGACATTCATTCTTCGAGAAAAGTATTCGAGATTTCCCTCAGCTCATTTATCAGTGATGGAATTAGATGAAAAGAAAATTGTTTCAATCTGCCATAACTAAAAATATGAACAAAATGGAAAAAGTTTCCTTTCTTAGCTTTTAAAACATTGTGGACTTACACCATATTTAAACCAAAAGTAAAAATTGGATCTTGATGTATTTATGAAAGGACTCGATAACTTAGCATATTAGAATGGTTACACCTCTAAACATATATTAGTTACGCACATTAAGAATTTTTCTAGTACAAATAGCATTTCAGTCGTACGGCAACGCAGTCGAACTCAGATACACAAAGCCCGGCTTATAAGGAACGAGCATTTTTCGTCTCCTTCAATACCCTATATACTAAATTTGTTATGTACTTATTCTACCGTGAAACTCCAAATGTATATATACCTGATATAACGAACTACTCGATTATGTCAAATTGGAGCGTTTTTGTGTTTTCCAGATTGTTTCAAGAATTTCTCCACTAAAAATCACTCAATTCTTAAAATTATCCATATTTATATTGTTAGAATCCACATTCCAGCCGCAAAGAGAGACAGCTGAACGCCTCTAAACAAAGACACTTTTGGACAAGGTATGATATCAGTTTTAGAGGAACGAGGGTACAATGAACATATTTTAGGACACTACATGGTGTTAGTGATCACAGAACCGAAGAACATGGATGGGTTCTCTGATTCTACTCAAATTCTTTGACTGAACTGTCAGACAGTGCTGTCATTCAAGACTGACAGAAATTTTTAAGTAGGGATCTATGATAGAATTTCTCAATGTTTCGCTATTCGGGGAAACAGGACGTAGTGAATCATATGAACTGAGATGCTGTTTACAAATGATTCGTATTTTAGAAAATGAAACTTTGATGCTTAATCGGGCTGTTCAGTTTGAGTATAAATACTCTCCAAATTATGTCCTTTGTATAAAGGCCTTGCATTCTTTAGGTTTTTACAAGACATGATATTCTCCATAAAATTCATTGAATCTTTGTATTGCAATCTTGTATAAAATTTTCCTGGAAACTGAATAAGACCAAAAACATTACACATTATTTTTGCAAAATAAGTAGTTATATAAATTAAGTAGCGTACCGAGTGAAATTATTAATGTAGGGTGAAACTTAAAAAGAATACCGTTTGGATCGTTACAACTCTAAGATATTTCCTAGCTTAAAACAGGTATATTGATAGCTATATGCATTTAGGAAATTTTTAAAACAGCTAAAATTTCAGTTATGTTGTAAGAGTGTGATCTCAAACCAAACACAGGCCAAAAGCAGTCTCTAAAAGAACCTGACGTGACTCAACCTTTTTGTACAAAATGAAAGGTTTTTACTTCCCTTTTAGAAAGTATTGTAATCTCCGAAAATTGGAAACTTTGGGTATCATATTTCAACTTAGATATCCATTTTGATTATTTTCTTGTTAAAATCATTGCGTACAGTAAAAATAAAGGACTTTTTTTCCAAAATGGATTATAAAAGGGATTTAAAATGTATTCGAAAGAATTTTTCTCTTACTCCTGTACGTATGTACTCGCATAACTCAAAAATGATTGGCCATAGGACGTTGAATGCATACTCACACATTTACCGACTTAGTAATGAGAAAGTTCCTCCACGAAGGCATCTCTCGTGTTAGGCAGAGAGCCCTCTTGTGCTTTGCCATAATTAAACTAAACGAAACTGATACCGGCTTAAAAGTCCTTACCCGGCCTTTATTTTCTCAAGCTTTGATCATAACCGCATATTTTCAACAACAAAAGTGTTTTAAATAACGAAAATATTCATGTTTTGGTAATTTGAAATTTAAAAAAAAATAATTTTCGACAAATAACTAAATCTAACTTTACATGTTGTTTCCTGGTTCCTATATTTATATCTGAGAAAGTTTTATACTCGTTATGAAAAAATAAACTTTTGAGAAAATTCACCCCCATTACGAGCAAAATTGGCCAGGATATTTAATTTCAAAATTTGCAGTTTTTGATGTCATTTTCAGCTTGCCTCGAGGGATCGCTTAATTAAGATAGAATAATTTTAGAAAATAAGTTTAAATGAAGTGCTGTAAAAATGTGTATAATTTAATAGGTCATAGAAGGCAGTCATGCGGTAGTCACGCGGTACGAAAAAGCCATCAGTTTTGTAATGTTAATGAAAATAAAATAAAACTGGATTCAAAATCATTAAACCTTAAATCTTTCTTCCGGGTTTTGCTATAATAAAGGTTATAATAATGTTAATTAATTTACGAGAAATATATTTCCAGGCCACGTAAATTTGCTTCAGGAGTCGTAGTTAATATTTCGACAATTAAATAGGTCTTGAAGTACTATTCAGTTAATGTAAGTAATAATTCAAAAATACATTTACCAAATATTTTGCATTGTTACTGGGAATGATATGAACTCTAAAAAATGTCAGTATTTTAAAAAAAGTTACAAAGGTTATCATTTAAATCCATAATCACCATTACTAAAGCTAGATCATATTCCTCTGGGAGTGGTGACGCAGTCTCCTAATGGAATGGAAAATAGCAACAATCGAATTTCTCTATAACAAAACCCGGGTGTAGTGAACAAACCGTTTGTGTCTCTCTTCAATTCTCTGTAGAAATAATGTTAATTTATACTACTTTAGGGAACTTCCGGCAGGAAATTTCAGTATGAAAAGGTATGAAAATCGAATATAAGGAACTATACAGAAATCTTCAGTTGAAAAGGTCTTTGTATTTTTTGCATTTATTCTAGAATGTCTGCAAATTTTAAAGAAACAAATTACTAACCGTTGAAACCATCTACGTTTAGGACGTTAGGATCCACGTTCCACATTTCATCTGTATAGGTAAATAACTGCGTTATGAATTTAGAACGTCACAGTACCAAATGTTAATTTATGTAAAAAAATATATTAGTTAAATGTTTACTGTGAGGGATGGTATGGCAAGGCAGCAAAGTTAATATACGGTGAAGAATAATTCCTTGAGTCTAATAAACAAATTTACCTCAGTAAGAAATACATTGCCTAATAACCATCTTTAAGTGATGATGTAGATTAACCTTTCTTAATCTATCGTTTAAATATAGAATGACGACTGTACTTACGGTAATACGGCAATACCAAACTGGAACAAAAATATGTCTGGCAAATGATTATTTATTTAGCAGCAACTGTTAAACAAAACTGATTATTTATTTAGCAGCAACTGTGAAACAAAACTGAGCAGATCGGTCATATACAGAATTACTAAAACGAAAATCCAAACTCAGTCACAGTTCGTGGGAATTCGAAATTAACGAAGTATCGAAAAGAAAACTAATCAGTCATGTAGAAATCTGTTTTTCTCCTCCTAAAAATTACACACACAAGATCTTAAATAATAAAAATCAGATGAGCAATTCATGCTACTAACAACATGCCAGTCATTCCTCACACAGTAATGAAGCTCCTTTTTCCTAGGAATTGGTTCTAATTCAGTTATCACATGGCGAGATGAAAAACAATGTCCGCGAAGAAAATAAAGTCGAATTAGGAATACCTGGTCTCTTCTGGTGAACGAAGGTCTGGAGAAAGAAGACACTCGATGTAAATGGCATGAAGAACCACTTTCATTTCCCTTTTCGATAACAATTTGCTGCCTTGAAGAAATTTTGAACTCAAGCCGTAGCACAAGCCTGTGTCATTAGCAATTTTCAACTCGTTTTTAACAGAAGCCACGAGAAGACCTAATGGCCGGATCCCTTCTGTACCCGTGCAGTCCATAATCCAAGAGCCAGAAAACCGGTTCTCGCTCTTAGATTTTCAGTTCTTGAATGACTTCGACTAAAAAACTGATGTGTACACCACATGATTTCCTTGTACAGAATATTAAAATATGTGCATTTTTTCTTGCATTTCATTTAAACTTATTGGATCGAATTAAATCTACTTCGTCGATAGCGCATAAAACACAATAAATGTACTCTTTAAAATGCACTATATTTGTTTACCATAGCGTCACTCTGGCGCTAGGTTCACTTAACAACGTTACATCTCATTCATTTTATAGCTCAGAATGCGCAAAAGGTATATCATCTGTAGAATTATGTAATCTCTGCCACATGTTTTGTTCAAGTATATAATAAATCTAAAACTATGTATAAAAGAAATTAAACAAACAAACAAAAAAGAAGCAGTT
This sequence comes from Stegodyphus mimosarum, assembly GCA_000611955.2. NCBI lineage: Eukaryota > Metazoa > Arthropoda > Arachnida > Araneae > Eresidae > Stegodyphus > Stegodyphus mimosarum. Next base: position 871,133 of record KK112890.1, read on the forward strand.
TTTCGCAGACGATTCCATATTTCTCATTCAATTAATTCAGTTCCCACTTCGCGACAAGGCAAAAATACATAAAAACTCAAAATATCTACATTAAAAATTACGAAGTAAATTTTAAAAACTTATTTCCTGGAATAAATTCCAGAACGGATTAAGCATGATTTAATTCACAATAATAAAAGGCGTTATCTTTGTTGTTGCGAAGCTAAGTTTCTCTAGATTGGCAACAAATCCACTGTTCTGCTAAGTTTCAAATGTAAACAAATTTAATTGCTATGCTAAAAAGAATTAGTCTTAGCTTCAATTAAACTACGTTTAAATTGATAATTCCGCAAATATTGCATACAGATTTACTAAAGGTATAATACCTTGACCGGAAGATAAGAACAATATACGTAATTCAATCATTTTTAAAGCAAAAAATGCATAGTTTAGAAATATATAAAAATAAAGAAACTGTGATCACTGAGCCGAGTAGCAGAGTGGCTACATATATACGCATATTTATATACTTTTCGTGAGTCTGATTGCAACCAAAATAGGAGGTGCACACATATACAAAAACATATACAAAATTTCAACATTCTGAGGCTACTCGTTTTTATGTCATGTGAGATATATACACGCATACGTACTCGCATACTTACATTTAAGCCCCGTTTCCATTAGTGCGTTACCAACGCGTAGGGTTATTGGAAGAAACGCATTACGCAGACGGACAACGGTTTACACTATTGCGTTGGATTTACGCTTACAGAAGTTCGGTGGTCAACTGCATTCATTGTCACCAGATGTCTCTGATTTAACTTACGGGATTCGGAGTCTTAAAATACTTAAATTCGATGTTATTGGACATTTTTAGTTCTGCTTATGAACTGTGAAAGTAAAACAAGTTAGCAATTTTTAAATAAGTAAGGTTATAATGCATATTATGAACATCTCTAATTGCATAGAAGCTGGAGTAATTTAAAAAAATTTCTTTGCCTTTCTAGAAGACTTAACGAAATAATTTAAAACTAAAATGCACTGTTACTGCAAAACAAATAAAAAAAGTTAAACACATTTAAAAATAGCTAGTGCCTTAAAAATACAGAGGCAACTGTAAAGAAAGGTTCACAATAATTACACAAAATTTGCTATGCTTGTATACCGCTGACTGCTATGTGAGATTGCATATTTTTAAAATTATGCACAAATTTGGGGAGAAAACATATAGTATATAGAATTTTAGCATCAATATTTTCAGTGTCATAGCTGGATAATTTATTAGAAATCTCGTTTGTTTTAAAATGCACTATGCGCAG
>KK112891.1:1120-31320 GCA_000611955.2 Stegodyphus mimosarum
TGCTTGGCCCCTCAATGCTCCTGTCGCTAATATGACCTTCTGATGCTCCGGAACTGGATACAGCAAAAAATGCGCTTCTAACTTTTCCAGGAATGTGTTCACAGGTCCTCTGGCATCAAAAACTACTGCCGGCTTCATGGCTGCTCTGATGGTTTCCACTATGAATCCAAATCCATCAGGCGTTGCAGCTGTATTCTGGGATAAAGTAGGCATATTCCAACTTCCTTCGATCATTTTAGTTGTTCGGGCGCCAGTGTAAGGTTTCTCCTTCAATCTCTGGACTCTCTTCGTGAGCATAAACTGTGAAACCTTATGTGGAGGACAGTGAGCAGATCTAGGCTATGTCCTTTAGTGTTGCAGAAACTACAAAGTCAGAAGGAGGGTTTAAAAGTGACCCTTTAATTCAAATATTTACAACTCTTCAAATTGAGAGTAAGCCACTACTTGGGCTGAACTAAAATAATATGAAAATAAAGTGTGTTAACAAATTCAATTCCCTAACTTAATTCTAAGTAGGACGGCGAGGGAAGCTTACTCTTAGTGAAATGCAACAATGCGAATTTCACTAGCAAACACTAGTAATTGCAAATGCCTATAAAGGCGAACTTTCAGTAGACGGAGGAAATCTTGGCGCGCACAGCCTTACGGCGATAAATCCAAGGCACTGTTTTTCCCCTCGTTAACTCCTGCCTTTTAACTGCTAACAGATATATGCGATTTGCATAAATATCTCACTCGCGCTAAATTCGGGCAGCAACTGAAACTTTGAGAATTCGATAGGAAAGTTCAAACTAAAAATAATTTGGTTAATTAAAATAATGAATGCTACAACGCTCGCTTTGAATTTTTGTTTTTTGCTGTTATTGGTTGTGAGTAAGTCATCGCTAGAAAGATGGCTCGCAATATGTAAATGGCTCGCAATTGTAAAATAAATTAATATACAGTCCACTATTGTTAAGTTTAAATTGTTTTGCACGCATCGCATGAACAACGCTGTTAAGCGAACCTAGCGCCGAAGTGTGGCTATGGTAAATATAGCGAACTTTAAAAAGAGTGCATTTATTCTATTGTGGTTTATGAGCTATCGACGAAGTAGATTTAATTCAAAATTCGTTAACTGTGAATTCAATGTTTAAATAAAATGCAGGAAAATTGCGTATAATTTAATATTCCCTACAAGGAAATCGTGTGGTGTACACATCAGATTTTTTACATTGTTGTTTAAACCTTTCTCAAACGTTTGAATGCGTTGTTGAGGAGTAGTTGTTAAATGAGTGGTGATGGTGGAGAGTACTGTTTGTGAGAAGAAGTAAAGTTTTTGTGAGTTTTTCAAGATTTCAACATTTTTAAAACGCGGTATTTTCCAACTCATATGTACTGTCTAAAACGTGGATTGAAAAAACTGGAAAGAAAACAGAAGTGAAAGATTTTCACACTTAAGAAAATAACTTACGCAGCTGTTAAAGTTTACGACAAATGGGAAGAACGCATTATCTTTAATTTTCTAAAAGTGCATCATTATCTGTGCATTTATAAATATTGATACATTTTAGTATCAGTATTTACACATGCGTAAAATGTAATATAACTCTTCCCCTGTGTTTATTTTAAAGTGCAGAATTTACAAGGTATTTAAAGAAATTTTTAAATCCAGGATAATCTTAACTTTTAACCCTTAAATGCATGAATTCTTATTTTCAAAGTCAAAAATACATCAGAATTGATATCAAATAAAATAGGAAAATGCTAAAAAAAATCTAAACTAAGCTTTTATTCAAATTTTGGAAAAAATATTAACGACTTTTAAAAATTAACTTTTAAAAAAAAATACGATAGGCAAATGTGTAATAACAATTTCATGTAATAATACATACCTTATAAACTTGTTCAAACAATTTCAAAACTTGGAATACATCAAAATAACATCAAACACAAATCAAAAATTCGTAAACACAAATGATGTCCAGACCCTACATCAATAATGACCGGTTACATCATTAGAGTTAGACTGAAACTTTCAAAACTATATACGTAAACAATATGTATCCAATTGGTTACACTATGCAGTAAGCTAAAATTTGTGTTTTGATTTGATTTACATGACTAAATATCAGTATGTTGCCAAATGGAAACTACATAAAATTTAAGGGTTAAAAGAACGTAAAAAATCGAATGTCGTTTTGCATGCTGAATGGAAGATTTAGAATGCTTGATTCATAAAAAAAGGAATCTGGCCACATCTTTTCAAAAGTGTGGCCGAACAGATTGCCAGAGTAAATTTATGCTTATTTTGGGTTGCTGCAAAGTAAATAGCCATTGAAAACGGTACATTTCTGTCGATGGCAAAAAAGACAAGAGGTCAAGATTACGTCATTTGTCTGCTCCGGGACTGCGAAATGCAACTGTAGCATTCATTTCGTTCAAAGGAGCATTAAACAATGAACACTGCCGATCTACAGTCAGTCAAAAAACCTGATCAGTTAATCTTTACTCAACCTGTACGAGTTCAAATTAAGAAATTCTCCAAGCCGAATTACTGCGCATTAGTGAGTCAATAAAGTGGATATCTTAACAACTGTTCGGACATATATGTCCGGCGCAAAGTGTACGGTAACTAGGGGCTAGGAACAGGTTTTCGTTGGTAGCAGGGGTAGGAATTCTAGCCTTTGAGGCTTGGAGACTATTTTATGACACCCTGGCGAGTGCGTTCTTTTGTGGGATTCTGTTAATAGTTAGGGGGAAATTGTCTGTATTTTGAACCCATATGCCTTGTTTGCGAATTTGTTATCTTCCGAGAAATATTTTGTCGAGAGGAGAAAATAAAAAGAAAAATTTGTTACTTCGATTCTCGCGCGTTTGCGTTTTAAAAGTTTTCTTCAATTTTTTTCTGTTGCAAGTACCGTAATTAATTCTTTCACTTGATATTTATCATTTTTTCGAGTTGGGTTTTAAATAATGGCTAAACGTAAAGGAAATTTTTTTTCTTTCATTCTTGTCATACTTGTTTTTTTTTTTTTTTCAATTTTTTCCAGTTTTTAATATGCATGTAAAAGCAGTTTAATGAATATAAACATGTCAGGTTATGAAAATTAATCTTAATGTTATTTCTAAATGATATACATTCCCACGACTACCGTTTACATGAGTGAAATTTTGGTTTGTTTTGTTCTAAATGATAACTAGCGCTCGAACGGATAAAATTTCCTTAACACTGATAATTCAAACAGGATTCAAATTTCGATGAATGGATTGATTGCATTCTTTCGTGTCCTGTCGTGTATATGAGCCAATTTCCTTCGAACGTCCTCCACGAAAGCCGCCTTATAATCTTTTAGATAGATAGGCAGATAATCTTTTATCTAATCCGACAAATAAAAATAAAATTATATTCGAAATAAGAAAGCTAAATTTATGAGCGTCTAATAACTACGTTTAGAAACCTTCCTTTTCTGAATAGTTTTGATGACAAAATGAATTTCGACTTATAAGGTATATCTCCCACATTCTTCGCGTGCCTTCGTGGTGTAATGGTCAGCACACTGAGCCGGTATTTCAGAGGTCCGTGGTTCGATTCCCGGCGAAGGAATTGCATATTTTTCATGTCTCCTGCTACTAAATAACCTAATGTCTCTACAGACTGTGCGATAAATGAAATATGAATTTTTATTAAAGCAATTAGTGAAGAACATTTTATAGTTCAAAATTTAAAAAAGTTTGAAAACTTATTAATTTACCCGTGGTTATATGTGTGCGTCTATAATGTGATATGTATCAATTCCTTCAGAAAGTAGATACTTTAGGTTAGTTAAACATGGGAAAGCACAGGGAGGCTGCCTACCTAAGGGAAAGGATGCCTTCGTAGAAAATTTCTAAGAGAAACTGTCTCGTATTCACATTTCACATGGGGCAACAACGAAAACCAACCATGCAGCTAGCCCGATCGCCTGGCCTAGAACCCAAGTCAAACTACCAGTATTCAGCGGTCTTAACTACTCAGTCACAGGTAGTGCTCAGAAAGTAATGAATTTTTACGCGAGACTTGCGTTTTGGAGGGAATCAAACGAGATATTAGGATACTAAGGACTTATACAGAAATTGAGATATGTACCATTTTTTAGTTCCCAGAATTTAACCCTCAGTACGATTCTTTATTAATATTCATCAACTCAGTACGAATCTTCATCCCGAGCTTCATTACTCCCGAAGAAAGCTGTAATAAAAAGCTTGAGATCTGAAAATTTCGCATAACAATCTGATACCTCAAAGGCCATTTTAACATTCTGAAAAGGTAGATCATAAAAAACTGATGAAATGTTTTTGCCATTCGACAAAGATCTTTATTTTTTGAAATTTTAATGGGTTCCTGAATATGCAGTTTGCATTCAAAGAAAAAATGCAGCAGCAATATAAATCGACGAACAATTATTCCCCTTCTATTCAAAGGTGTAACTTCGGTTGCCTGTTATTAGAAACTCGTGTCATGGATTACGCACCCCACTCCCGGACCGCTCTCTTAACTGTGTTTTTGTGAAACTAGAATGAAACTCCGTTCGTGTGATAAATATGATGAGTCACTCAAAAGACTATCACACAAATTTACCCTTTCTTTGAAACATCGCACAGCAGGATTGACTGAATATTTATCTTTTCTTATTCTATGATCTAAACTTTCGGAGTGTTTCAGCAGAAGATTTCGGACTGAAGTGAAACAGCTTCATCAGTAGTTAGCTTGGCATTTTCGACATCATTAAGAATGTAACCGGAAAAGTGAGAAGTAAATTGTGTAGAGACATTAGGTTTACTTCGAAGAAGACGTGAAAAATGAGCAACGTCTTCGCCGAGAATCGAACAAGGGCCTCTCGGTTACGGGTCGAACGTGCTGACCACTACACCACGAATGCATGCGAAGAAGGCGGAAGAAATACCTTATATACTCCCCTTTTAAAGGGTGACTGGGATTTGGGACCCAATCGCCAAAACCCGGTGGTATTCAATCCTCATCCACACCTTTTAGTTCGGGTACCACTATAGTCATTAGGATTTTTTTGGAAACCTGGAGAGATGAAAAATGAGCAACGCCTTCGCCTGGAATCGAGCTTCGCCTGAACCTCTCGGTTACGCGCCGAGTGTGTTGACCACTACGCCACGAAGGCATGCGAAGAACGCGGGAGAAATACCTTATAACTGTTAGTCAAACACCTGCACTCTGATTAGAATATCTGCTCTAAATGAAATGCATGAAAGGCTATCTATTCACAAATATCTTAATCGAAATATTTTACTCAAGCCCGTCCTCCTTCATGCGACGTTTTAAAATATTTTAATGCTAAATTCAGATGAACAATTTTTCCCCCAATTCTTGCGAACTTGAAATGTTTACGAATTCGATTAATACCACTGTATTTATGGAAAATACTGATGTCAATTTAATTATTATAATTTATATCTTATACGTTAAGGAAACAAAATCAACATTCGAACTTACTTCTAAATAACTTAGTTTGTAAAATAAACACCAAGTTGAATTCCCATTATGCAAGGCCTGCAGCAAATTTAACCATTTTATAAAAAGAAATTACCAAATTTTGAAACTTTGTTTCGGGAATACTGTGTTGAAGTGGAAGTTTCTGCATAATTTATAATTCTAAGAAAGGACATTTTCGTATCAAAAGAATTCTTCGGCAGTATTAAATGTAATTATCTTTATTTCAAATAATTCAAAACGTTATTTGGTCTCATTTCATACATGCTGTCAATCAATTCACACTATATTCCATTCTGTAATCCACACTATCTGTAATGACAGACTTACTACACTATCTGTATCTGAGATAGTTTTACATACTAATGTGTTTTATAGGAAACTGTAGACATTATTAAAACTATAGCAAACCTCTCCACTCTCTTTCCGTCTTGTTACTGTATTTGATATATCCATAATATATTTCGAACTGGAGATTCCTGGAATAGATGACATTCATTGCAGCAACAAAAATTTGTGATTTTCTAATTATTTTCCAAATTATTATTCGTCTAAATAATTTGTAAGATCCACTGTCTGTCTTTTGTGTGAAATCTGAGTAGTGAGTAGTGACTGCACAGAAAGAAGGGTTAAAACTACCCTTCATTACACTGTTTAGATTATTTACAATACGTCAATTCGAAGCTAACACACTACGCCTCTGCTTGAGCGGAAACTGAAACAGTAAGAATCAAACTTAAAAATCTGAAGATATTAAAAAGTAGTAGAATTACGCTACAGGGCTCAGACAATCCTGTTTCCTAGCAGAACTTTGATAAATTTAGTGGCAGCAAAATAATAGCCGTTACGCCACGTTTAACCACCAATAAATACTAAGCCGAAGCTCGGGCTACAACACGCACAGAATTTTCCCAGACTCTTTAACTTTCCCTTCTAGAACTTGATATTTAAACTTTTTCTCACACTGGTAGAATTTGCATTCCTTCACACGCGCTACCAAATTTAAATATTCTGGCGCTGACAATTAGGAGAATGAAGGCTCATAACAAAGAACATCAAAATTAAATTTAACTGGTTATTTAAAATGAATATAAATCCTACAAATTATTAACTTGATTTTATTTTTTCCCTCCCTCCACATACAGGATGACTTCTATATACGATGAATCAGAGCCATCTGGCGCTGAAGTTGACGATGAGCGAACGCAAAGGGTTACGCACCCCTCGGAAGCAATAGAGCACCAAAAATAACAGAATCTACCAATGAAGCGCTGGTATTGGACGAGGGGAATAAAAAGGTAATAAAAACCTTCGAACACTTTGAAGGTAACAAAAAGTAAAAAAAGGAAAAAAAAATGCATTATTAATCCTGGTTCCAAATCTACGCAGTTACAAAGCACTTTTTTTTTAAACGACTGTGCAAATTCTTAATGACATACATGCAGGGCTTACAATTAGCGAAAGCCCCCGTACTCGCCAGCCAATCGTTGAGGAAAATTTAATTCCAACCACAGCCCCAAAAAAGATGAACATCCAGATTTTGTTACTTATATTCATCATTAATTTAGCGAAGTTTATTTTTATATTTTAATCAATTTGTAGAGACATTAGGTTATTACGAAGCAAGAGAGGTGAAAAATAAGCAACGCCTTCGCCGGGAATCGAACCACGGACCTCTCGGCTACGCGTCGAGCATGCAGACCACTACACCACGAAGGCATGCGAAGAAGGCGGGAGAAATACCTTATAAATTTTAATCCATATTTATTATTTTGTAGAGATATTAGGCTATTTCGAAGCAGGAGACATGAAAAATAACCAACGCCTTAGCCGCGAATCGAACCACGAACCTCTCGGTTACTAGTCGAGCGTGCCTACACCACGAAGGCATGCGAAGAAGGCGGGAAAAATACCTTATAATTTTATTTATATAATTTTGCTTAGTTTTCCTGATGGCCTTCCCCAAAGATCTGGCACTTCTAATTTTAGAAAGTAAACCCATCGCATATATTCGATGAAGTTTTCATTGAAAAAAGAAGAAAAAACAATCTTTCAGATTTTAATTTACGTCCAAAAGGAGTTTTTTTTTTTTAACATTTTGTGTGTTGCCTTTAGTTTTTAAATATCATGTTCTTCGCATTTAAACCATAAAATTCAGTTCAACAGCAATATCGCAAGATAATTTTAAACTGAGCTTATCTTTAGAATTTCCTATACAGAGCCTCACGCGCTGGAGATAAAAGTGTTTTCTCTGTACAACGTCGACAGTGCTTGCTTTGAAATCCTTGAGTTTGTTAACCAAAAATTCGAAGTTTTACAAAATATGAATAAAATAGAAACATACATACATTGATGCACATTCTTCATTATTTAATTTCTTTAAATATAATAGAGAGCTGCAATATTTAGTGGCAACAGATTGAGAAGTGAACCGACATTTAGTGTTTCCGACTCAAAATCGTGAACGAAAACAATAGTCCTTGACGGACAAAGCCCCTTTGAACTAATAAAATATGAAAGTACATAAAAAAAATGCAAACTAAGACTAACTGGTGTTTCTACTGATTGTAATACATAAAGAATCGTCGGGACGGAAGAAATTAAGTTATAACAGAAGAAATACGATTACTGAACAATAACAATGTTTGACTATGGAAAAATTATTGGTGTTAGGATTTGATAATTGGCCAGAAGGTAGAATAATATTCATTTAGTATTAAAATACTGCGTTTCTTTCTTTTTTTTCAATATCATTTCCTGAAGAATCAGAATTCAGCCTGTTATACCATTTCAAACTTAAATTGTCTGGTGCTGCTATCTATCAATGATAAGAGGTATTCATACTGGAAATGTATTGTATATTGCATTTAATTCATTCAATCTCATGCGTGCTAAGATACAGTTTAAGCTTTTGTTGATTCACTGTGGATCTTTGAGAAATAGATCTGACCGCGATATAACCTTTCTATTTAAAGCAATTTTTTTTAATGTTTCACTGATTTTTAACGATATGTTAAGTCTACTACAATGAAATAATTTTTTATAATGATATATATCTCTTTTAGTTGCATATAAGGTTTCTTTTTGTGTTAATCGGTTTCCAATATTTCATTCAAATGTATTGCAAACTTTTATTCGGTATTTATTTCAGTACAGTTAAACAAAAAAATTCTTCGCAAGTCTGTATAACTCATGGTAAAGGCACATTGTCCCTGTATCAGTGTGGTCTTGTTCGTTGCGACATGTGTGGGTGGAATCAAAAATGTGATGCATTCGCTTTTTTGAGGACAGAATTTGGGTCGAAATCATGAGCGTAGAATGCTTTACCTTAGGACAAAATTCCTTCTATGTTGACAACTGTGTCATTTCAATGAATTTGAATAAACAAGCAGAATAATTTATTGCAAAATCAAACTCAGTTACTCGAAAGTGCTAACTTTGACTTAAGACGGTGGGAATAAACAGAACTGAGCAGTGAAAAATCTACAATGGGCGAACCACTGAAAGCACTTGGTCTTCTGTGAAACAGATATGAAGATTCATCGTTTTGTGACATCCCTAATATAGCTTGATTGATCTCTCAATCGTACGAGGAAACGTACTATCAACTGTACATTTTTTTTGTCCCAATCGGTAGGTTTCACTTGCCCTTTTACACTCCCTACAAAGCTATGCTTGCAAAACAACTGGGATACTAAACTGAGCTTGGATGCAGAGCTACCTCAAGATATCAAAAAAAATTTTCAAGTGGCTCAAAGAACTGCCCTTGTTATCATCTATGAAGACTTCCAAACTAGTTCCACTGATAGAAGGACAACCATTTAGTTTGCATACGTTTGCCGATGCTTCAGAGGGATCTTATGCAAGTACAGTATATTTGAGAAATCAAAATAAAGAAAAAGTGACACTACCGCAAGCCAAAACACGAGTAGCTCCCTTGGGAGAGAAAAAAAAGCACAGCATGACCTTGAATTACTTGCTTGTCTTATTGAAGTGTGATTAGCCTCATTTGTCAAGAAGAACATTAAGGTCGAAGTTTCAAAGGAATATTACTGGACCGATTCTTCAACAGCATTATTCTGGATAAAGAACCTAGAAGTCTGGAACACTTCCGTAAATAACAGAGTTTCAGAAATTAGCATCCTATCGGACCATGAACATTGGCACCATGTACCGGGTGCAGAAAATCCAACCAATATGCCATCAAGTGGATGTTCTGTGAAGAAACTTTGAATCAAGATAGTTGGAGGGCACACTTTGGTTGGCAATCAAGATAGTTGGAGGGCACACTTTGGTTGGCACTGACGGAAGCAGAATGGCTTCATTCTATCCTAACATAGAAGAAGTACAGACTGTGCCTGCTACTCTGCAGGAAAACAGAGTCAGAGATGCTCGTGTTTTCAAGATTGTCGGAATTGATTTACCTGACCCATTATTAATTTTGAAGGGTACAAGAAAAGCTTGGATTTTACTTTTCACCTGTGCTATTTTCAGGGCGGTTCGGTTGGAACAGATTTGTCCCTTTCACTCAAGGATTTTTACTTGGCCTTAGAACATTTATTAACGTACAGGGAGGCCATCGCTAATCTGTAGCGACAAGGAAGGTGATTTTGTCGAATCCAATAATCTCTGGAACTCAATTAACTTGAATACCATCAAGCTAGAATCCGCCACAACCAAGATCGACTGGAAGTTCAGTCCACTCGCAGCACCATGTTGGGATGGCTTTTGGGAACGACTTGTTCAAAGGATTAAGAAGTTTTTGAGTCCTAGGTCAGTTGTGTCTGAATTATGAAGAATTGATGATTGTGCTGTGTTATTGCGAAGCAACTGTGAATGCCAAACTACTCACGTATGTGCCAGAGGACTCTGATGATCCCTTCGACAATATCCTTATTTTTAGGTGAAATTCCAGTCTTTGGAGTTCTTGACATGCATAAGCTGGATAAAGTTGATTTCTGAATCTTGTGAAAGAGATTTAGAAATGAATATCTCGGCCAGCTAGCAATGTTGCCAGAAATTTTTCAACTAAAGTAGTAAAAGAAGATTTTAAAAGTCGCAAAAATAGCAAATGACGTCAGAAATCACGTGATTTTTGTGACGTCACAGTTATGCATGATCACATGACCTCTGACGTCATCACAAATTTACTGTCCATTTAAGTTACAGACTGTATTCGATTCTCTATCTTTTTAGTCACACATCTTAGCTTTAACGAAAATTTTAAAACTGCATTGCTCATTTTCAACTATTCAAATGTTCATTTCCTTTTTTAATTAATTCTAATTTAATTTAGGCTTCTATTTGTAAATTTATTTGTGCATATCCATTCCTAAGAGATTCCTCACGTTTTTAGACTGTTATACTAAATTATTTGAGTCGGCAGTTAATTTTTTAATTCACTGTTGTTTTTTGCTTAAATGTGAACATTTTAATTCAGGAATGCTTCTCAGTGAGATTTCACTTCTGCGTGGTGGATTCATTTCAGATTCTGACTAAGCAAGTCTTGCTATTTCACTGTAAAATTTATTTATGTTTTAAGTCCTTTCCATTGCTTTGTTCTTAGCAACATTTATTATCAGGGGAATGAATTTCATTTCTTTCTCTGTTTGGGTACCCAATATAATGGCGCGCAAGCTGCAAGTCCTTTTCTTCGATTCGGTTATCACCATAGAACTAGGTGACACTGACTTAAAAACAAAACATACGGCGTCAAGGAGGGGAAGATGAGGGGGTCCGAAGCAGATTTTTTTTTCGTTTTTTCTTTCCCGCTTTTCCCCTTCTCTACCTCCTTCATGTTATATCGGCTTCAGATTATGTAAATGTAAACAAGATTGCCAGATGTCAACTTCTAGTTAAGCCTAAATAAACTTTTTATATATGAATTATTCTTAATTGACACATTATTTTAACATAAAAGCATTTTACGATGTATTAAAAAAATCTTTCAAGTCGCAAAAAGTAGCATAAGAAAATGAGGGATGTAGCAATAATTTCGCAAAATCGCAAATACTAAAATTTTATTAGGACAAGTTAATCAAAACTCGCAAATTTGCGAAAAATCGCATGACATGGCTACACTGCCAGCTAGTGCAATTTGTGCATTGCCGATTTCTCAACAGATAAAAGTCGGGGACATAGTTCTCATCCAGTGTGATGACAAACGCAATGTGCTGTGGCCTTTAGTAAGTGTGATTAAGCTACATCCAGGAAAAGACGGCAACTTTCGAGTAGTCCGTGTCAAAAGCATGTCCGCAGAATTAGTTCGCCCAAGCCAGAGAATATTCCCTCTCGAAATACCTTCATTTTTGGAGTCAGATGAGGCAAATGAAACTGAGATGCAGGTTGAAGACAATTTAGAGCCATTTCAAAATTTATAAAGAATAATTTAGCTCAAGATTAAACAAAGGACATTAAGATTGACGTGACTAGAAGTGGTCTGTTGAAGTTTACTAGGTACTTACGCAAAATCCTATCGACCACAAGAGACGGCGCCAATCCAAAAAACGCATTTACTAAATACAAGAAAAAAACGTTCTATTCTTCTTTTTCTTTCAAATTTATTATATTGTCATTTATTTATATTTAATTTTTTCATTAAAAATTTCCATTATTTTTACCATAATATCGCCATACTGTGGCCATTAACTTTTTTTTTTTTTTTTAGGCCGGTAAGATTCCATAACTTTGGAAGTATTCAACAGCATACTCTTTTGTAGCACACAGGTCCCAAATTTTAATCTCCCTCCCCCCCCAAAAAAATGCGTGATAGTTGGGGAAGAAAGGAGTCTTTACTCAAGCATAATAACTAACACGTGTAATCAAGGCTACACCAAACTCAGCGTGTTTGAAGAAGACTTTTCCCCTTTTGGAGAAACATCGCGTAGTTTAGAGTCTTTTCTTTAATAGGCAAAAATGGTCGACGGGTTTTTACGTAAGTACCGTTCATTGTTGTGCTAACGGATTCTGAAAATACACATGACTCTTTGGAATATTAGATGTAAAATTATTTTAAGTTTATTAGAAAAACGGTTAATTGTTGTGGTTAATCTTCCATAATCGGGGTGAGTCAACACGGTCCCGAAATATAAGGCCTGAGCACGAGAGGGGAAATGGCATGGACCTTATAAGAAATAGACCAACCCAAACTGGTTTTCTCTTTCGTCTGACGCACTCACGGTTGTCCTCTTGATGACATCCGGAGAAGTAGGGACGCATTATGTACTGTCAATCATGTTTAATTTTACATTACTTATACGCAAAAGTAAGTTAATATATTTTTACCGTTTTACCGAAGTAAACATGTTTATGCAAGAATTATGCATGAAAATAATGCGCAAAATGCAGTAAAACGTGTTTTAATGAGATATATTAAATCTTACTTGAAAAAACTGTGACTTTCATAATCTCATCAATATACAACATATCTCATTTAATAATTAAAAACAGTTATGTGGTACAAACGCCATAGGTTTCAATGTTAAAGTAAGCCAGATCGTCCCTACTCCTTCTTGCGGATATGTGGGGGACGCGCGCTCCGCCCACCGGGTTAGTCTATCTCTTATAAAGTCCATGGGAAATGGTCAGTGACGTCACGATCAGAAGACCGACGTGGTGACTGTGAAGCAGGGGAAAGTGTCTTCTAGAAGTTGAAGCTATGATTAGTGAGTTTTTACTCATCTCTGTAGATTCGTATTCTGCCTTGTAATTAGATCCTAATTTTGAACTAAAATTTCAGAAACCTTATGAAAAATTAATTGATCAGAAATTATGATCAACTAAAATAATAAGTACTATAAGTACTTGGACAATTGCATCTAAAGCAATGTGTGAGTAATTAAAATGAAATAAATTGTAAGAATAAATGTTAAACAATAATTTGAATTAAAGATAAGGCATTTTCAAATCTATTCCTAATGCTATATGATAGAAAATTAAACTCTATTCATGTAACTGAAAACTATTAACAAATCTAATAGAAAATCTTTTTTATTTCAGTTGGAAGTACAGAATTACTGATTTAAGTTACAGGATTTATTATTCCATAAATATTTTTGTTTGCTGATTCTTAAATAAAATCTAAGAATAATAGAGTGGTAAAAACTAATGGTATGTGTTTTTAAACAGTTTTTATTCGTCGGGAGTTTCGGCAAAATTTTACATTAAAATCATGCATCATGTTTATTATATTCATACAAGTGTTTGTGACTATCACCACTTAAAATTCATAGCTTTACTTCTTGAAGATTGTTAATCTCTCTTTTTAATTTAGATGTTTTTTGATTAAATTCGCATTTAAGAAAAGGTAAATTTTAAAAGAATTCGATCTATTTCTAATGATTTATTATAGAAAATTAAACTACAATCACGTAACAGAAAACTATTACCGAATCTAATAGAGAGCATTTTATTTCAAGCAGTTGAAAGTATAGAATTATTGGTTCCAGGTCAAGGACTTATTATTCCATAAATATTTTTGTTTGCCTGATTTCTAGAAATAAAATCAGGAGTTATAGTCACTGTTACTTGAAAATCCCGTTTTCCTTTTACGAAAACGTTACATTTATCTTGTTTAAAAACAATAAATTTTAATTTGAAAAGTAAAAATTATTGATGCTATAGATTTTCAAATAATTTTAAAAGGTAAAAGTATGACGCATATATCCGTTAAAAACTATGATGTAAAACAGAATGTAATTGCTCAAGTCATTTAAATCACCAAGTGTGGAGTTATTTATCCTCAAGCACTAATAACTTTAGGAAATATCTTAAGAATATAATGATAACAAATTGGCATTTCCTTTATCAGTTTGGAGTGGAAAAGAGAATGTTCTTGAAATAAAATTTCAGGTCAAATTTATCTATATTCAGAGGCTTTATTTTCGTGGCAATGTATAAGCCATAACTGCTTTGGATGAAGTAAAACATTTGAGAGTATTAATGATAAAATACTGTGTAAGAATTTTTTGCATGCCTTTTTTTAGAAGCAGGAGACATGAAAAATATGCAATTCCTTCGCCGGGAATCGAACCACGGACCTCTGAAATACCGGCTCAGTTGGCTGACTATTACACCACGAAGGCACGCTAAGAATGTGGGAGATATACCTTATAAGGTCAATCAAATCACCACGCGTGGAGTTATTTATCCTCAAGCACTAATAACTTTAGAAAATATCTTAAGAACATAATGATAACAAATTGGCATTTCCTTTATCAGTTTGGAGTGGAAAACAGAATGTTCTTGAAATAAAATTTCAGGTCAAATTTATCTATATTCAGAGGCTTTATTTTCGTGGCAATGTATAAGCCAAACCTGCTTTGGATGAAGTAAAACATTTTTGAGAGTATTAATGATAAAATACTGTGTAAGAATGGTTTACATGCCTTTTTTTTCATTCTGTAAGAAAGAGAAACTAATAAAATTCAGTTAATTCAGCAACTCTCAAAGCTGCGTCTGCTGTGGATGATATTAAATGAAACTGACAAAAACTATTTTCATTACCACACTGAAGTGTAATATTATTCAGACAGATTTCTTATCCTGCAGGATTAGTTAAAATTGCTCCATCTAAGACTTCTTGACCCAAAGGAAAATTCACCCCATCTCATAAATCATACACTTCCTGGGTTGGATCGTATTACTATGCGAGTGCAAGCTTTGTGTTTCGGAAAGTGGTCATTGTTACACCATTCGCTGCTTTTCACGTAAAGTGAGGTACACATTCTCTTCTTAGAGTCACTATCAGTCTTTCAAACCTGTTAAAGAATTTTTACACGAGTATCAGAGTTTTCTGCTGATCATCTGTTCAGTTTAGCAGTAAAGAAGCGCTCATCAAATTGGTGATCGCTTTTTATAGTATGCTGCAAGAAAGTGATTTCTTTATAGTTAACAAGTTTTATCTACACTCACGTCCATAAATTAAGGATAATGCAAAATCATGCAAAGGAAGAGTTAGAAGCAAAACAAATTTGACTTATTTGTAAAGCTTAAGTTCTTTTTAAGCTTCCAAATAAGTGTAAGAAATTTTTGATCATTTAGATACATGTTTGTCAGGGCATTATGCTGAAGACATTATTAAAAAAAATTGTTTGGGTTTTTGAATATTTTGCTAAAAAATTATTGTTGTAAAAGAAATGATGTAGCTATATTTTATACATATATTTTTTGCTTGTTTGCTTCGTCCATAGTTTTAATTTTGCTGATCTCTAGTGCAGGTTATTTCTTGCAAAGTTTTTTTTTATTTCCTGAACTGCAGTTTAAATTTTGTTAATGCCTTGTAAAATTTACATCACTCAATTTTTTAATTCTACTTATAGTGGGTATAATGCATCCCATATATACGAAAAATTTCATTCTTGGATTATTTTTCCTTCAATCGGATCATACGAAAGACTTGTTTACATCAAAAAATGCACTCTTTATTTCTGACACAGAACGTATCATTTGTGAAAATTTAATAAGCTAATAAAATGTTCACACATCAAATAGAATCGAAAAAGCAAAATGGCAGTACTTTTAAAACACACTGAAATTGATGATTGAGAGAGCTAGACACACACCTGTAATAAGAAGAAAAATGGCTACACGATGGAGAAAAATGCCGTTCTCATTACATCGTGAGAATAAAAGCTAGAAACCAGGTCAAGGGGATTTTCCAGATTAATCTTGAATTTCCTTCTCCCTCCACATAGTCAATTTGAAATTTGTAAATATATTTATAATCACGATAACTGCATTATAAGTACATAAAAATACTGTAGATCTTTTTACAGTACTATGCTGGGCTTAATCAAGGATTTTACATGACAAAAGGGGCATTGTTCAGTAACATTACTTTTTGATGACTTGATTAAAATACATTATCAGAATAGATATAATAAACTTTCATTTCTTTTCATATATTTCATGCAACTATCTAGAAGGTGTTGCCTATACCGGGCAGCCATATGCTTAGAACCCATGAAAAAAAGAAAGCAAAAAAAACTTTGTGGGGTTTTACGTATTTAATTCAATGTTCAATCTTAGAACCCCACAAACACTAACAAGCGAATAATCGCTTAAGTGTGTGAATAAACACGTAAGACTTAAAAAGGGTTAACTAACCTTTATTTCTCAGAATAATTACAATCAATTTCTAACTCGGGAGTATACAGCAAAGCCTCCACTTGGGCTTGAACTTAAATAATTATGAAGTTAAACTAAACTAAGTTTAACTAAAGCTATTGGAAAGATAGAGCCGAAGCTATCAGGTTTCTAAGTAGTTGGCCACTAAGTATTAATTAAATCAGGGAAGCCAAGCAAGGGCCTAAAGTATGGCCGAGCGTAGTATCTAAGAGAGAACGTAGCCAAATGGCAAACGCGCACTGTGAGGAAATCAGACTCTCTCTCGAAGTCAGTGAAGCATCGACTTAGATAGTACTCTTACTCATTTGCATTAACTGCACTTCTAAAATTATATTCTGGTAGGAAATTGCAAGCTGAAATTAAAATAGATAGGAAAGTTGAATATCTTAAAATAACTGTTCATAAAATTAGGAGAAACTGTAAGGTTTTAGTTTAAACTAACAAAGGTTTATTTTAATTTGCCTTTTTCTATCTGTTCTTATTTCAACTTCCCGTTAGAATAAGCGCGCGTTTCAGCTTTATGCTAATTTGAAGTGGAGCCAAGTTTCTATTTAAAAGGTAGGTAGGAACATCTCAGTGTGAGAGAGCTTTTAGTCTGAGACCACTGCTACTCTGTTCGACGTTCGCCTGACTAGCTAGTATTTAAATTCTAAGCCTTAGCGCAGTTACTCTATTACTTATTGAAGTAATTCTAAATGCGTTAGTATTAGTTAAATATTGCTACGCACCATTTAGTTTAGAGGCCAACCTCGCGTTTATAGCTCTGTGAGAAACGACTACTTAATTTCTATTTAATTTAAGTTTAAATTATCTGATTGTTCAGTTTAGACCCAAGTGCAGTCATTATTTTCTGTATTTTTCCCGAGTTGGGAAGTGGCTGCATATAATTGTGGTTTAATAAAAAAGAGGATTTTAAATCCTTCTGAAGCGCAGTTCTTCTTAACCACAGTTTTCTACCACAGAGCATAGCTGCATTCAGCTCCCTGTTAAAGATCAGGACTTAAAGTTTTCACGAAGATGTTTGCCAAGAATATGCACCGAACACTCAGTCCTCACAAAACCTTACAACTTCATGCAATTCACAGACCCTTTGTTCTCAACGTCACGGCAAGCTGCAGAACAACATTAAATGCAGCGCTCTTTCAAATCGCTAACTGCACATTATAGAGTCGCTGTCTTTTTGGAAACATAAATTGTAGACCCTACTTAGACGACGAAGTAGCGAATACTCACTATGGTTTTGTAGAACAACTACTACAGAAGAAGGTTTCAAATAACCTTTTTATTTGAACTAAATTTAACAGGAAACACGCACTCGGTGCGCCTGATTCATCACCACTCATGGTTAAACTAAATAGAAAATAAAAATGTAACAAATAACAATAAATTAGAATGGCTAACGACTGGCATTTTAGTTACCTAATCGCTAAATCGGCTGCACACAGCAAAGCTGAGCCTAGAATGTCAGTATAATCTGAAAGGTTCTACCACCGACTAAAAAGCTAATTTTAAACACGCAGCGTAAACTAGGAACTAACTCCTCACGAACTCCTGAAACGCAGCTTAAATGCTGCTTCTGAACACACTTAAATTTTGCATACTACATCATTAAAATTTACATTCCGGCAAGAGAATGCAATCAGAAGGGAAAGGACAGTGAAATTACACATAATTTGTTAGATTAAATAAGGTCTTTACAACATCACTCTTTATACGGGCTGAACAAGAATTCCACAAGACAACAAACAGTATTGCAACTATGAAAGAATTAGCCATTACTTATAATAGAGAACTTATTATACTAGAATTTATAGCGCAGAAATATAAGACATCCACACGAACACAACCCAGGAGACAAAAATAACATCATATTAAGCAAGAAAAAAAAAAAGAAAACGAAAAGAAATAACCCCAATTTTGTAGAGACAGTTCCTACCTAGAAGGTAAAGGCAGCGCAATCGAAATCTTATCTAAACTCGTAACTTTATAATTGAAACACCTTTCTTTTACAATCAGCAAAACAACAGTGTATTCCAAGCGAAATCAGTAGCGCTCCTGGAAGCAGTAAAATACAGGACAAATGGATAGAGGACTGAAAAAATAGAAAAATGTCTGCCGACACTGCATCGGGAATTCTAAACACATGCTGCTTTTACAATTTTTGTAATTTTGCTATTGAACTGCATACAGCATACGTTCATAGAAAATGAGGCTTAATAATAAAGCTAAAAAGACGAAAAGAAATGGATTAGCAGGCTTGAGCAGAACAGACTGGAAGAATGCGAGCTCAACGAGAGCGTAGAAAAAACGTTAAGAAACCCTTTTGGGTGAGCGTTTAGAAATTAGAAATTCCATTCATTAAGGAGTGAAAGAAGCAGTTAAAAAGGTGAGAGTACTTGTTGATTAGAATAGTTTTGCTGCCTGCGGCATGACCGAAATTCCAGATATTTCTGAGACATCAAAACATCCATATCTCGACTAGACCAGATAAGACTAAGCGCTGTGTCCATCCTCAAGCAATACTGTCAAATTTAAAATTTAAAATTAGAGATCAGAATTTCACGTTCTTTACATACCTTAATGTTAATTTCTAAGCTTAAAATTACTCAGATATTTACAAGTACAGCAAAATGACAGCTCTGGAGATTTTTTGAATATCTCGTTAATTATATAATTTAATAGATGCATAGTGCTTAAAAACGGGGCATATTATTAATTTTCTAATACTTTACGGAAGACGGGGACGCCTGATGCATACCTTAGGTTAACAGGCATATGTCCCTCGCCCACCCCATTGTCTGTTTTTATACAGCTCCACCAGAGCCGAAGGAGCGGACAAGACAGTACCAGTACGGTCCCTGCCGAGCCTGATCCCAACCTAGGTAATTTTCTAATAACAAACTATTGTCGTGTAAAGAATGTATAAGGCATTTCTCCCGTCTTCTTAACACGCCTTCGTGGTGCAGTGGTCAGCATACTCGGCGCGTATTCGGGAGGCCCGTCGTTCGAGCCCCGGAGAAGGCATTGCTCATTTTTCACATCTCCTGCTTCCAAATAACTTAATGACCCCACAAATGTAGAGCAGTGAAAATCTGCTAGACCTATGCTAAAACACTTTCAAATTTCTTTATCTTATTCTTTACCAAAGTTAGAACCTATGAATTTAAATCTTTTGATTCATAGCGCGTTATTAAAAAGACACAGAGATATATTTATCTTTATTGTTGTGAGAATACTGTAAAGCAGTTTCGTTCCCAACAACCTCAACACTACAGAAGAAACAACTACAAACTTCTAATATTCTCAATCCATATTTGGTTTTGTATACTGCAGAGAATTTATCTCGAATTTCTGTGATTATTTTTCGTTATATTTGGTTTATTTGATTACACCTGGTTACAAATAAAATTTTTCGTTAAATTTTGGTTAACTGAATAAAATTTATTTTTATTTTGGGTTCCATTCGGTTTCCTATACAGCAGTAAATTTTTATTTTATTTCTTAGTTTTGTGTACAGCAGTAAATTTATCTCGAATTTCTTCGATTATGTTAGCGAAATTGAATTAATTTTTCAAAGTTTACGCGGATATCGAAAAATCCAAGTTTTTATTTTTCCAATTATTTTTATACCTTTTTTAATTACTAGTTTATTAAAACAATCTGTGCTGCATTTCTTTAGAATTCCCGCAAAAACGCATGGCAAAGCAATTTTCTTCTCAAATCCAAATCCAAAGAACCTTCAACTAGCCCAGTTTTGCTGGACATTTTAAATAAAAATAAAAAAACAAATGTCATTACCCGAAGTGAAACGAAGTCCTCCTCTTTTGCCTGTCAATGCAGGAAAATAATTTTGACGCCGAACGATTTCTTTTAAGTAAAAGAAGCAATGTAATCGGGAAAAATTTCGCGTTTCATATTTCAAAGCAACGTTCTCGAATACAAATGGACTTTTTTCAACATAACCTTATAAGGTTTCTCCTTCAATCGCTTAATCTTCTTACTGAGCATAAGCTGTGAAACCCTATGTGGAGGACAGTGAGCAAATCTAG
Organism: Stegodyphus mimosarum; assembly: GCA_000611955.2. Taxonomy (NCBI): domain Eukaryota; kingdom Metazoa; phylum Arthropoda; class Arachnida; order Araneae; family Eresidae; genus Stegodyphus; species Stegodyphus mimosarum. The sequence goes on from KK112891.1 coordinate 21,779, forward strand.
GCTATGTCCTTTAGTGTTGAAGAACTACAAAGTCAGAAGGAGGGTTTAAAGGACCCTTTAACTCAAATAATTACAACTCTCCAACTTGAGAGTAAGCCACTACTTGGGCTGAACTAAAATAATATGAAATAAAGTGTGTTAACAAATCAAATACCTAAGTTTAACGTTAAGTAGGACGGCGAGGGAAGCCTAACTCTTAGTGAAATGCAATAATGCGAATTTCACTAGCAAGCACTAGTAATTGCAATTGCCTATGAAGGCGAACTTTCAGTAGACAGAGAAAATCCTTGCGCGCACAGCCTTACCATATTCTTTGGCCTTACATAGATAAATCCAAGACTCTGTCTTTCCCCTCGTTAACTCCTGCCTTTTAAACTATCAGATATATGCGATTTGTATAAATACCTCGCTCGCGCTAAATTCGGGCAGCAACTGAAACTTTGAGATATCGATAGGAAAGTTCAAACTAAAAAATAACTTGGTTAATTAAACTAATGAATGCTACAACCTGTGTGTTCACGGGCAGAATAAAGGGCAATTTTTTCTAAAACGGATTGTAAAATACATTTAAAGTAGATTCAAAAACCTCTTTTCTCACATGACTGCATATGAATGTATGCATGTATCTAGCACAGCTCTAAAAACATGACCCGTGGAACGTTGAAATTACGTATGAGACTGCTTTAACGCCTAACGATAAGTAATATTGCCAACACAAAGACTAGGAAATTTAGACTTACTTATGTTATTATTTTTGTTTAAAATTCACGAGCAATGAGGTAAAGAGAACATACACAGAAAAGTTTAGTTGTCATTTTACCCAAAGTAGTTTGCCAATTTTACAAGATTTAGGGGGGGTGGAGGTTTCTCGATTGTATCAAAGAGAGAATTCTTTTTTTCTAGAATATTTCCAATTTTTAAAAATTTGGCAAAATTGGAACTAAATTTCCGTTCAGGATAGTTTTCTGCAAGACACTAATGGCAGACATGCCACGTTTTATGGATCTTTAAAAACTCGCAGGAAAATCTTATTAATTTATAATTATTAAAATCTCACATGGTGCATTAGGGCAAAGAAAACTCTTAACATATATTCAATTGTATGAGGTAATTTGGAACATTTTAGGGCTGAAAGTCAGAAGCATGTTGAGGTAATTTTAGGATACCTGCATCTTTGAGGTAATATTACCATTATTGGCAAAATTTATCCAGAAGTCGGTACTTCTTGCCGACGCTAAATATATATACTAGGAAATACATAAAATGTGCTTACCTTACCTTTCACAAACTTATTCAGCTGAAGTAATTCATTATCATCTTGAGAAACAGAACGTCTGTCAGCATACAAGGTCCTGGACATCTTCGAGGAGACAGGGTGACCGAGTCCTACTGCATCTGACTTTCATTAATGCAGCATATTTCACAAGGGCGGGTGTTTGCTGCATACTCACATGTGCAACCAGCACTGTTCAAGAAAGTGTAAGTGCTACCCGTTTCGGCAAAAATACAGGAAGATGCTTTCCGATGGTATAAAAGTAGACTTACTACATCTTTGTACACTTATCAATTAATTAGTCTTCATGCTACGGTCCTTTAAAAAAGCAATTTCTTCTAAACATATCCTCAAACCTTGCAGAGAGCCTTCTTAGAGATTTCATATGCCTGACATGGTCAAAAATACACTGGTTGCAAAACTTAAGCAACAGCAGGGTTTTTTGCCATAACTCCACGAGAAATCAACTGAGAGACATGAAATCCAATGAAGGAAAGTAGTACGTACAGGATGACGAAAGCATCGGAGCTGAAAAGGGAATACAATGCATACGGTATGGAATCAAACAAAAACAAGCTTTATTGAACGCATAGTATCGTGACTCATGATTGTCTATCCAAGAGGAAGAACAACAAGCAGATGTCCCTTAATATGATATGCCCTCCCCTCACTGCAATGGTTGCTTCCCACCGTCTCCCCATACTCAGAACCAGCTAGTGCAACATTTCTTGCGGTAGGAGTGCCCATTCCTCAATCAGCATCTGTTTGAGTTGTTGGGTGTTCTCCGGAGGATTTAAGCTTGCTGCAATGCGTCTCCCCAAAGCATCCCACACATGTTCAATGGGATTTAAATCTGTGGAGTACGCTGGCCAATCCATTCCAGTGATATCTTCACTTTCCAGTAGCTCTTCAACAGCAAGAGTGCGATGTGACCGTGCATTGTCATCCCTAAAAATTAAGTCTGTGCCAATGGCACCTCGGAACAGACGCACATGGGGAAGGAATACCTGCTCACAATAGCGATCCCCGGTTACAGACTCTCTGTCGAAAACGTGGAGCTCAGTTCACCCGTTCAGCATAATGCCTTTCCAGACAAGAACTCCAGGACCACCGTTACGGTGTCTTTCCTTGATGTTACTGGGATAAAACCGAGTCCGGAACTCTCTCAAATCAAAACGCATTGAGAATCGCTTCTGGTACTGAACCAACTCTCATCCGCAATGAGGACACGACTCCATTGATCGGTTGTCCAGTTTTTGTTCTCTCTGCACCACTGTAAAGGGTGGCGTCGGTGGCCAACTTTCAACGGAAGGCAGCGTTCAGGACGGCGGGCGAATAGGCCCCCTTTGTGAGGCGTTTGGCCACAGTAAACCGCGACACTTGCCACCCTGTTGCTGTACACAGGTGCTGAGCAATGGCGCTTGCTGACTGCTGTCGGTCTCTTTTCGCCTGCAGGACGATATATCGGTCATCCCCTGCAGATGTCGGCCTCGGGCGGCCACCACCAATCTTTCTAATAGCTGTACCTGTGGTTTAGAATGCTTTCCAAGCGCGCGAAACGACACTTTTGTTGATTCCGAACTCTGCAGCTACATTGGTGACAGTACGCCCCTCCTCCAGCTTTCCGATCATTCTTCCATGTGTGAAGTCGTCCAGGTGATTTCTTCTAGCCATATATCACGAACTGACTCATTGGCACTTGCAGCGAATATGTTGAATTGCGTCTCCGTCCTTCCTTTTATTCCACTGTTGAGCTGCGCGCGCCGACATCACGCATTTTGTGTACGCTCACGTCACCTCTGACATTTCGTTCCTGATATTTGCATACGCATGACGTTTCTACTGACTTACGTGTTCATTGTACTGATCTCCGGACCTCCTTTTCTGCAATTTCACGGCTATCTGCTAAATGTTTACATTGTTGCTTAAGTTTTTGCACACCAGTGTATTTCGTAGCCTTCTTATTGCTGTTATTAAAGAACTTGTCCTTCCTTTCCCTCCATAACATCACAATAAATTTTGGTTATTTTTCTCTCTAAGTTGGGGGCTGCATTCTCTATAAGATGCTAGATGGTCGCCGTCATTCCAAGTCACATATTTGCAGTTAGATTTTCCCCACTTCTCTGAACACATTGGTACAAATTATGATCCTTCAGTCACTTTATTCACTTATATTTTTTACAGCATCTGCTTTGGGTATATGCATAAACTCTGGCACCGCACTGTCGGAAACAGGCCATTTCTTAAAACTCTACTTTTCTATTTGCTACACTTTCTCATCTTCAGGGTTAAGACATCAGGTTGATAAAAAGAATAGAGATTATGCAGCAGTTATTACCATTATTTTGCAGTGATAAACCATTCGTGAACTTCCAAAGTTAGATCCAAAATTTTATACAACTCTTCTAGAGCCTTCTCAGTCAGGTCATTAGAACTCTCTAGATGATTCATTTAACTTGTCCAAACGCAGTTGAAATGCGTAGTCATATAAATTTCCCGAGGATGTTTTTGTCTTTTCTCGATAATCATTCAAATTTCTGATAATGATCATCGCCTTTACATACATCTTTGTCGAACTGTCTCTGATTTTGCCTCTGGGGATTTTTATAGCCACATTATGAAAGATATCTTGAATGGTTTTAATCATGGAGATACAGCTCGAATGTATATGCCCTTATAATTCTATCCTCAACAAACAAGGCATTATGTCGAGTACATTTCTTGATCTTAAGTTGCTTACTTGGTGGATAGGAATTTTTTCTGTTTTCCGTTATCTTTTCTTGCTGACAGCATCAGCCCAATGAAATTTTAAGTGCCTGATTTTAATTAAGATAATATAAATTAAGAATTATTCAAGCATTGTCTTGAATCTTAAGGTTCAACAAAGCCCCAAATGATACAGAGGGGTAAGTACGTGGGCATCCATTTCAACACTGTCAGATGTATATATTTTTTTTTCTAAATCATGTTCAGAAATCAAGTTTAATGAACTTGATTTATGAACATGATTTAGAACATTAGAGCCAGGTCCATCCGCAGTCTTCCACTTTGAGTTATAACTATACTATGCACCTATATTGAAGATTTAACTGCAGACAAAGCAGCCTCGCCTTTTTCATAATTTGATCAAGTCGCCCTAATTTATAGTTAAATTTCAGTTCTAAATCACCAGGAATGAGCTGGATATCTGTAAGTATATATGTTAATAGTCAGACAGATGTTAACATGGTAAATTTGCCACCATGTTAAGATTACCCTGTTAGCTATCAAGTTGAATATTCTTATTAATCAGTGTGAAAATTTTCAAATTAAAATACAAATGAAAGTGAAACAAAACTGTGAATAAAACCCTCAGATACAGCAATGGTACCAAAAGCTCAGAACATTGTGCAATATAAATCTAAGTAGACATACAGTAGTTTGATTTCCAAATCTGCGAACTTAAAAAAATTTCTATGATCTCAGAAAAGTAAAATTTGGTGCTGGAATATTATGCAGGTTTTTAGAGATTAACTGAACACGTTGTCAACTTTCCTCTTTGGTATGAGAAGAACGTTTTTGTTGATCTGAAATCATGAATGATCATGCATCATGATGATCTTCAGTTATGGTATATAGGTCCATTGTAAGATCATCATTTGAAGAAATAAAGGAAAGCTTCGCTTGAATGATGCTCAATGGATGAGGCTAATCCTGACAATATGTGGCATCAATAGACATTCATTCAATTTTTCTCATACAACTCAAGTTCAAAGATGTTATCTTTTTAATGCAAACTTAATAAACACCAAAGACTTTCCCTATCTTTACGATGTTCTGTCTTCTGTCGTCATCAATTATAATGAAATAATGACTGCAATTCTGACTATCTCCCAAATGTACCAAACAGCTGATTTACCATGAACTGAAAGATGAAAAAATTCATTAAATTGAAGATCAATAACTGATTTTTTCTTTACTTAAAAACGAAGAATGAAATTCATTTCGAACATTCACTACTAAGAGAAATAGCAAAAAAAAACTGAGAAAATGTCGCTACTAGTGTGAAATTAGCACATTTATTTAAACATATTCTCTGGAACCATTTGCAATTCTTTGGTTAAAAAGTGCTAGGAAAGAGAAAAAGGCAGTGAAAAACTCTCTTTTTTTTCCTAACATTTCTTACAGTCACAAACTGCAAAACTTTCATTCAACCAATGAATTTTGAAAACACTACAAAAATACCACAACTGGTTTAGAACAGCGACGCTTTGCAAGGACAGTGTATCAGCAGTTGCTAATTATACACATTTTCTGCCTACAAGTTCATATGAGAAAGGTTGCATCTCTGAAAAATCGGTATTTCTAGGCGTTTTCTCATTAACCACTGCATGGCCTCTTGGTTATGTGGTAGCACCAGTGCCATAGCTGGGGTTTCCAGCGCCATAGGACAACTGAAGAATTTGCGCCCGTTTCTATGTACCAAGAATGGAAAATATTTCATTAAAAAATTTCGTAGAGTCAATTTGGCGCCCCTTGGATGCTGCGCCTGGGGACAGATGTCCCCTCTTTGCCCCACCCTAGATACGCCACTGGGTAGCACGTCAAGTGGTAGCAATCAAAAGATCCACAGTTCTTTTAAACCATAAGCTAATTCTAACGCTATTCTTAAAAGCAGATGTGCGATTTTCCAGCCCCATTGTCAAAAATCACGCTTAGGATTGATTAACACCTCCAGGGTTGGAGGTTCCAGGAGTTACACATTAGAGTACTTTCTAACAAAGCCTTCAATATAATTTCAACAAATTATAATGGAAGTTTTTCAAATGTTTTCAAGTAAAAAAGCAATTATAGGTTTATTATACTGAAAAACAGATTAGAGCTTTGAATTACCAATAAATTAAAGAAATCTGATCAATTACTCTCACATAGAAATAATTTCGAAAGACAAAATTTTTTGCATATGAGATCAAGACAATTCTTTAAGATATGATTCACTCATAGAAACAAATTAAACGAAATTTAAAGAAATGCATGAACTGACAGCGCCTTGCTTGTAAAAGGCTCACAGAAATGGCATGAATAACTGGCACAGTACAACACTTGCACATTTCATGCAAAAAAGTTGAAATTTGAGGCAAGACATTGAAAAACTCTGAACTATTTCAATAATAATAATAATAAAGAAGGAAATAACAATTATTTCATGAATGCATGCATACATAGCGTTCAGCCTTAGTGCACGATATATTATCACTATTTTTATTACTCACACGTTCTAATGAAGTAGTGACTCCAAAGAAAAAGAAGCTTTCATTTTTAAATGTTTACAAAATATAAAGACTAACTACCGCACTTAATAAGCAAAAGCACCTGATAACAAAAGCAACTTTTCTCTTTTTACAGACTTGAGGAACACTTTTGCGAAACCACTTGAAAATCTTGAACTTCAAAACAAAACAAAAGTAAATTTTAAACAAATACTTCAAAACAAGATAAAATAAATTAAAATTTTTTCTTAATAAATATTTATCAAAACATACAGTAATAATAATAATAATACCAGTAATAACAATAATACTGCAAAAGAAAAAATTCACATTTATTTTGTTAGGAGCCTCTAAGACAGCTCAGCTATGAGACAATTACAAAATGCAACCAACAGGTTTGCACTTTGTAACTCAAATATATTCATAGTTAAATATTAAATTCTTAGATTGACATTTCTTTCAAATATTTCTAACATGCTTACTTAACCATTAAACAATTTAATTTACAACAGAGATAGAAAAATTATAAACTATTTTTTTAAGTTTTACAGAAAATTGACCAGGCAGATTTTAAGAAAATGATGATAATTTTATTCAATGCAAATAACTAATATCTTATACTGGTCTCTCAAAGAACTTTGTTGTTGCATCAAATATTAACTCTTGTAAAAGTACAGAATGAACGAACTGAAATTTAAAATGGCATTCGACAGGGTGATATGTTGGGATGCCTTCTCTTCAATAGGACCCCGAAAAATTAAGAAGACATTCAAACATCAATACCAGAGGAAACATCTTCAATAAATGGATGGAGTTACTGGATTTTTCTGATGACATTATCATTATTTCTAGAACACAAGCAGCACTAAGAGGGGCATTTACATCTCTAGAGAAAAGGCTCGCATAATGGGCCTAAGAATTAATGGGAAACAAATATACGCCATGCACTAAAACAGACTTCAAGGAGATTCACTTAGAAATTGGAGAATATAAATTTGTAACTGTTGATGGCTTCACATAATTAGGTACTGAAATTAACAACAAAAACAATACTTTTACAGAAATACTAAAGAGAATCACTGTAGTCAACAGATGCTTCAATGGAATACGAAAATATATGAAATCAAGTACAATACAGAGAAAAACAAAGGTTTTACTGTATAAGAGCCTTATAAGAACAATTTTGACATATGCCTGTGAAACTTGGACTCATATCCTAACGAATAAGGATATTTTTGAAAGGATGGTTTTGAGAAGTATTTTTGGAGGAATATAAAAAGATGGTGTGTGGGTTTAGAAGACCATATTTCAAGCTATATCACTCATATAGTGAACGTGACATCAATAATTTCATTAAACACCAAAGAAATTGGGCAGGCCATGTTATCAGAATGGATGAAGAATATGCAACAAAAAAAGGCTTCAATGCCAGACCAACAAACACATGGAAAAACGCAGACCAAATCTAAGATGGTTAGACTGCCTAGAAAAGGGCATACTGGTCTTAAAAAACAAAAACTAGAAAACCCTAGCTGGGAGAAGATTGGCTGGAAAACGCTTCTTGAAAAGGTCAGGGCCAACTCTGGGCCGTCCGGCTATTAACACAGGAAGGAAGGAATTATTAACTCAAGAATGCTGAAGTGCATCTTTTGATATTTTTAATATATACTGGGGAATAACTCGTAAATAAATTAATGCATTCAAAATTTATAAGCAATAAAATTCCATATAAACTACAAGCTCGGAATATCCTGAATTCCAGCCACAGGAAAATTCGGCTAGCTGAAGATGTAAACAACAGAATTCACATTAGAAAAGTCGAATGAATAGAGAAAATATCCACTTTAAAATTACAAAAACGATCACTCTATTTTTTACCAACTTGAAACCCAAAAGTCTACAAAACTACATAAGAGTTTTAAAAACTTTCCATCAAAATAAGGCACATATTTTGTTTATTATAAAATCCCACCATACCAGACATTTGGTAAAGATGTTGCCAATTATTATTACGTAACATAGACATACATATGAATTAAAGACATATATATGAATATAGAATATAAGAAACTTAAATCACTTATCATAATTTTCCCCATTACATGATCATCGTTTATCTATTTTCAAAGTTGTCTATAATAGCTTTTTTAAATGTCCGGATTCTGTAATTTTGAAAAGTCTTGCAATTTCGAATGTTAATATTCTTTTTTTTTTTTTCAAAATGCGAGGAGAAAATAGAAGTTACATCCTTCTTTATAAAATCAAACAGGTTTATTGAGAATTAATTGAATTTTCATCAAACCAAAAACGATATTCTCTTGATTTAAGATTGCATTAAGATGCTTTGTTGTTAATTTCTAGTATAGAGATGCTTCTTTATTTGAATGTATGTTTTCTCCACATCATATTTTAGAAAACTGGCAGATTTAAAATTTTTGAAATAGTTAAGGTTCATTCTTTTAAGTATACAGTTCCCTTAAATTGACATCAACCATAAAAGCCTGACAAAGATGCAGTTTTTGACGATTAGATTTAGTGGTAAATTTTGTTTTCTGGTTTTACTTTAAGAAATTAATACACATTCCAGCGTTCTGCATGTCATATACGTACACACTCCAGCATCCTGTATGTCCGATACATACACACTCCAGCGTCCTGTATGTTTCCTCTTCATCCTATCTTTAATTTCTGCACATTTTAATTTTCGTATGATGGCAACACAGGATAATTGCCCCAGCAACAACTGGTAGATTATTTGATACAAAGCTGTATGTAAGTAAAGCGTCGGCACTTCAATGGGAGAAATTGCGCTTCGTAACGACCGCAACGCTCGTAGCGGTGGCGATGTGGAAACACAATCAGTAAAACTGCGCATGCTCCTTTTCTTTTCAGTCATTGGTCGTTTTGATTTGGTATTTTGTTTGATTCTACCGAAATCTTGTTAACTTGTTTTAATCTTGTTAATGTGCTTTGGTTGTGTTATTTATAACTTATTAATTTTGTACTTTTTAATTACAAAA
>KL812103.1:0-10693 GCA_000611955.2 Stegodyphus mimosarum
TTAATCCAGATGAATCTCTGTTTATTTATTTGTCTGCATTCCTAACATTAAACTTCAACAATTGGCAGTCTCTGTTCTGGCGCCATGTTAAAATTTTATCAACTTTTAAGTATTAAAATTTTAGATCACTAAATAGATAAGCAAAAATTCACTTACCTTCTAAAGTGTTGCCCTGAACTGTCTTGGTTTCCTTTCGATATCCGTTAGTCTATGCTGAAATTCTATTCACTGTGGAACACTACTATAAATATAGTAGTACTATATTTATAGTAATTACTCATATATATGTATACTATAAATATAGTTGAATATTTTTTTTAGAAATTTTAATTAACACGTGAAAGATATTTACATAATATTTACAGGTTACAATCAATACAAGCTATGAAGTACGCTCCTTCAAAATTGCTCCACATTTTAAATAAACACATTTAATTATATACATTATATTACATAGTTCAGTTACATAACAAATATGTGTTACACAACTCATCACACTCCATTTTCGACACCCAAAACGAAACTTTCTCCCCTAGTTGAGGGGTGCTACTACCCCCTCTATGGAAGATCTCACACATACTCCCCACGGATGGCTGTTCAGGACATCAACTGCCTCTTACATAAAATTATTACTTAACATTATTCTTAGTAAACATATAATTTCTAGATTTATAGTTCATGCATTAAATGAGTAACATATAGCTGCCGACAATGAATTACAAAAAATTAATAACATAGCTAATTAATAACATAATAACATTAAAACTTGAAGAATTCAAATGAATATCGATAAATATCAAGTTCAAAATTTTTCTCCATACTTAACCGTCTATTGGTAATACACACAGTTTGCGAAGCCACATTTTGGTGTGTGAAGTTTGTGAAGTTTGTGTTTCCAAGTCTAGCAATAAATTCGTTTAGAGCTGCTATGAAGGAATATGTCCTCATGTCTCCAACTTGTTCTAAATGCACTGCCTTGGTTCTAAAACATACGAAAACACAAACGTAGATCTTCACTGTCCGAACACCGCGCCCTTTCTTTTGTTTAACTTGGAAGGGACCCGAAAAATCCATACCACATTTCAAAAACGCTCTTGAGGGATTCACTCTGGATGCTGGAAGCTCTCCCATTGCTTGATGTGACAGTTCACTTCTGTGTCGACAACATGTTACACATTTGCGAATGATCTTGCGAATAGCTGTTCGTGCATTAATAATCCAGTACATCTGCTTGATTTCTGAATGGAGCATTTGTGCTACTCCGTGAAGATATTTATAGTGATAATATCGTATTATCAGTTCTGTAATATAGTGTGATTTAGGCAGAATGATTGGATATTTTACATTTTGTGCGATGCTAGCATTTCTTAGTCGTCCTCCCACTCTTAGAATACAATCATCGTTTAAGAATGGATGAAATATATTGAGTTTACTGCGAGGACTTACTAGTTTTTTCTTTTTCAAATGATCAATTTCTTCACTAAATTCTTGCATTTGCACAGACTTGATTACACAAAAATGTGCTAGGGCCAGCTTTCTAATCTGGAGAAAATTTGATTTTGTCCTTGTTATTGATGACCGTTTCAAACTGGCAATAAATCTGAGACACCAAGCTATAACTCGTAAAAGTTTTGTCCAAGAAGAATATTTATGAAGCAGTTCATCAATCACATAATTCTTATTCACAGCAGTATGCACAACACATCCTTTTCTCTCCGTTTCTATTACTTCCAATGGTATATCCTTTAATGAATGCTTAGGAAAAAATTGTCCTTCCTTTTTTTAGCCAATGTGCGCCACACCACCAACGATCACCTTCCAACAAAGATTGAGCTGGCACACCTCTACTAACGAAATAAGCAGGATTGTCCTTTCCACGGGAATGATTCCAGGGCTGGGATCTGTTTTTTCTTGCACTTCAACCACTCTATTACCGATAAACTGTTTCCATTGTTTCGCAGAATCCTTTATCCAAAAGAAGACAATTAAGGAATCGGTCCAATACACAAACTTATCAATAAGATCCTTAAAAGCCTCTCGCAGATATTTTCCTATTCTAGCTCCTGTAACTGCTACCGTCAGTTCCAATCGTGGCAATATCAATTTCTTCAAAGGAGCTGCTCTGCTTTTCGACATGACAAACGACATGGAAATATCACCCTTATCATTTAAGTAACGACAATACGCTGCAGCACCATAAGCTATAGGAGACGCATCGCAAAATACGTGTATTTCCATTTTTGAATTTAAGTTTTCACAATACACAAATACATTTCTCGGAACAGAAATATCCTTCATATATTTAACCTCAGAACACCAGTTAATCCGCTTGATTTTAATGTTATCTGGCAGTTCCTCATCCCAACTAATAGCACGTTCTCAACTTTCCTGCAGTAAACACTTAATCCTAACTACAAATGGAGCTGCGAACCGAATCGAATCAAAAATCATTGTTGCAATATGCAAGACATGAAACTGCGCATGCTCGCGCCATTGCTGTGTGTGTTTTCTTGAGCTCTGATTTTCAGCTTGATTTTGCGGTAATTAATGCGGGTAAACTATTTACTGTGTATTATTTTATTTGTGCAAGTGTTCTGCTTTATGTTTGTGTAAATTGTTTCAAGTTGAAAGAAGTACTGTTAACTTTATGGCTCTTGCAAGATTTCGGTACAGTTAAGCCTAGCACGGCGATTTGTTTATATCCTTGAGTAGTGTCACGGGGTAAGGCAACGCCAGAATGGACGAAGAGAACGATGATGCGTTTTATAGTGCGCTTAAATGTTGCTATGATAAACTTGAAACGGCTATTGAGTCAAAGTGTAATATGAACCAGAATGTTCGTGAAGAGGCAAGGCATGCAATGTGTGAGTTAAAGTGTTTGATTACTAAGAATTTTGAACGTATTAAGTCGTTGGGTTACCGTGAAGCTTGTAAGGAAAGTCTTAAAGACATTTTTGTAAAACCAACGTATGCTAGTGCTGTGCTGCCATCTCCTGTGGACAATGTGAAACAAAATTCTTTAAGCTGTGGTCTTGTTATTTCATCGGAAAACCGTTCGTCAGAGGATATTAAAAAGATTCTTAAATTACAAATTAATCCTGTAGAGAAAAAAGTGGGTATACTCAATCTAAAAAATATTGGAAATGGCAAGGTGTTGATAGAATGCCCCTCTGAAAATGACTTAAAAAGTATACAATCTGAAATTCAAGTAAAATCACCAGAATTAACTGCCTTTCCTTCAAGACGAAGGAATCCCACGATCTTAATAAAAAATGTCCCTAATGAAATAAGGGATGAGGATGTTCTTGATGTTTTAAAAAATCAAAATCCAGATGTTATTGCTTCAGAAAATAAATGGAAGGAGTCTCGAATTAGATTTACGTTAAGGAAATTTCAAAATACGAGACATTTAGTAGTTGAGGTGCATCCAGACGTGCGTAGAGGTATTTTACAGGAATGTAGATTAAAAATTTCTTGGAGTATTTGTATTGTGGATGATTTTGTTGTGATTAATCGGTGCTTTAACTGTTTAGGATATAATCATCGTGCTGAACATTGTAAAAACCTCCGCGCTTGTTATTTCTGTGCACGTGAACATGAAAGTAAAAATTGTCCACATAAGAATTTGAAAGTCTGTATTAATTGCATTAGACGCAATCAAAAGATAAAAGATGAGAAAAAAAAATTAAACGTAAGCCATTTGCCTTTTTCTGAAAGTTGCTCTTGTCATGAATTTATAAGAAGTCAAAATATATCAAGAACAAATTATGGATAATGGTCATAATTCTGTTTTAAAATTTGTTCAAATTAATTTACATAGATGTAAGGCTGCAACTCAGCAACTTGTTTTGAATATGGAGGTAAATAATGTTTCTGTTGCTTTCATTCAAGAGCCTTACTTTTATCATGGTCTTTTGCCTGGCTTTCCAAGTTCCTTTAGGTTATATTATGATTTTAATGCAGAGGTCATAAAGGCTGCTATTGTTGTTCGAGCCGGATTTCTGCCTACGTTTTTGGATTTAAGATTCTTGGATTATAATATGGTGACTCTGGACATTATTTTTAAAGATACAAAATATTTTTTATTTTCATACTACTTTGAGCCTTCCCGATGTATTGACTTTGATTTACAGAAAATAAGTCGGGTCTTCCAGGCTAGGGATCTTGTAAAGCTTATTTGGGGTATGGATTCCAACAGTAAGTCTGAACTATGGTTTAGTCCTTACAGTGATGCTCGAGGAAACAAGCTTGGAGATTTTGTCAGCTCCTATAATTTATATGTGATCAATGAGGACTGCGGCCCTACCTTTTGTTCGGAACAGGGATCAAGCTATATAGACGTCACAATTATTGGTGCTGATTTGCTAGCAAATGTTACCCGCTGGTGTCTCTCGGACTGTGAAACATTGTCAGACCATGCAATGATTGAATTCGACTTGTCTATTTCTACTGCTTCTTTTATTGCTGTCAATAGAATTTTATTTAATACAAAAAAAGCAAACTGGGGATATTTTGAAAAATACTGTTCACAGTACATATCCTTGATCAATAATATTTTGGATTCTTGCAGAAATACTGACTCACTTGATGTTAGTGTGGATTTTATAACTTCAGTTATTTTTCGGGCATGTATTAAATCTATGCCTACTAGAAGGACTGGTATACGAAAAGTACCTTGGTGGTCGTTGGAAATTTCCATTATGAGAAAGAGAGTCAACGCTGCTAGACGGAGGTTCCAGAGAACTACTAGCATTGATATACGGGACTTGTATAAGCGGAAATACCTTGATTTAAGGAAAAAATACAATGAAATGCTTCTTGACGCCAAATTAGAGTCTTGGAGGAAGTTTCTTTCGGATATCAATAATGAGAATGTGTGGAAAAAAATTTACACTTATGGTATTAAAGAAAATTTTATGAGGAAAATTGAGATCTCGGGCCTTCGGCTTCCAAACGGTAACTTTACGTCTTCCTTGGAGGAAACTATTGACGCTGTTCTTGATAAAGCATTTCCTCCTGATTGTGTGAGGTTTGATAATGACTTTCATACTCAGTGGCGCTCATCTGCTCGCAGTGAATATGCGTCTCAGATTGATCCTCCTTTTTCGCAGGCCGAGGTTGATGGTGTAATTCGAAATCTAAGGCTTGGCAGGGCTCCTGGCCCGGATTCTATTCCCAATGAAATTATAAGATACTTTCATCGGCTCTTTCCTGCAGTATATGTTTGAATATATTCAATATATGTTTGAATCTTGGTGCCTTTTCACGAACTTGGAAGAATGCTCTTGTTACTGTGATACCCAAGAAACAAACTTTTAGTGTTCCGCATGTGAATAATCTCAGGTGTATCTGTCTTCTTTCTTCTTTGGGCAAATGTTTTGAAAAACTAATTACTAATAGAATTACTTGGCATTTACATAAAGAAAACATTCTTAGTCCTAACCAATATGGTTTCATTGCTCAAAAATGTACTGAGGATGCACTTCTGCGTCTTAGCAACATTGTACAGAGGGGCAGGACGAGAGGTTTGTACACTATTTTAAATTTTCTTGATATTGAAGGCGCTTTCGATAATGCATGGTGGCCTGCTATTCTTAATTTGCTAAAAAAAATGAAAATACCTCATAATGTGTTTAATGTTGTTTCTGATTTGTTGAAAGACAGGACGGTTGAGCTTTTTCTGGGTGGCACCTCAAGTGTTCGTCAACCTCAGAGAGGATGTCCACAAGGCTCTGTTTCTGGTCCCAAGTTTTGGATTATTATTATGAATGATCTCTTACAGAAACTCTCTGATCTCTTCAGTTGTGAAGTCATTGCCTTTGCAGATGATTTGTTGATTTGTATTCAAGAAAAAGAAATGCAAAAAGCTTTTCGTCTAGCTCAAGATGTTTTAGATTTCATTTATCATTGGTCAATAGATTTTAAATTAAACTTTAATCATGCAAAATCCAAGACCATGTTTATTGATAGAAAAAATACTACTTATGAAGGATATCAACTGTTTTTAAATGATAATCCCCTAGAGAGGGTGAATGAAATTAAATATTTAGGTGTTTTGTTGGACAGCAAATTTAACTGGAAAAAGCATATTTCCTACATTTCTAATAAATGTGAGAGACTTCAGCGTGGGCTAAATCGAATTGCATGTAATAGTTTTGGTGTTAAATCGAATGTTAGCGCAATTATTTATAAACAAGGCATTGTTCCCTTTATTTCATATGGATGTAGAGCTTGGGGACTGTCTCTAAAAAAGAAAATTAACTCTAAATGCCTGCTTCGAGTTCAAAGACGAATTTTACTGCGAGTTATAAAGGGTTATCAAACTATTAGTTACAATGCTGTTTTCTCTCTTGCCGGATTTCCACCGCTGGATTTGTTTATTTTGACTTTTATAGATTACAAGAATAGTCTTGCAAACTGCTCCAATTCTCATTTTGATCGTTTATTGCCTTTGTCTGTTCTTCCACATCCTTCCGTAAGACAACCAATACATATTCTAGATAGTATGGACACTGATGTAAATTCATTCTCACTTGTGTTGTATACGGATGGTAGTAGGATTGATGATAAAGTTGGTTTTGCTTACGTTATTTTTGAAGATGATATTGAAATTGAGTATCACCAATTTCGCATAAGAAATGAATGTACTGTATATACTTCTGAGCTTCTGTGTATTAATTTTGCAATTAAATGGATAATTAGCCAGGATGGACGTAGTTCCAGCTACTTAATTTGTACGGATTCACTCTCTTCCCTGGAGTCTCTTAAAAATATCTTTTCATGTAATGATATTATTGTTAATATACAGCAGTCTCTTGGAGATCTGGAGAAGAAGGGTATTTCAGTGTTTTTTACATTTGTCCGTGGTCATTCGGGCAATTATGGAAACGAGAGAGCTGATTGGCTTGCTAAGAATGCAACTAAAAAGGATATTAATGTTGATGTAAATATTCCAAAATCTTATTTCAAAAAAACATTCAAGGTTAAAATGATTGAGCGGTGGAACTGTGATTATATCTCTTCTGATAAGGGATGTGTTACAAAAACATTCTTCCCAACTATTTTTGATAGACTGAAAAGTAAGGATTTGTTGCTCAATTTTAAAGTTACTCAATTTTTGTCTGGACATGGTAAGTTCAATGTCTATCTTGAACGGTTTAAGCTGACGTCTTCCAATTTGTGTTATTGCAATCTTGGCGTTCAGCAAAGTGTTTTCCACCTGCTTTATGACTGCCCATTGCTTGATAAAGCAAGAAATCTATTGAAATGTAGATTAAAATTAATTGGAATAGATTGGCCGCCGAAATGTTATGATTTGGTATCTTCAGCTTCGGCCTACCGAGCTTTCAATGATTTTGTTGATTTTTATTTTAAACATTGTAAATAATTTCTTTATACATTTTCATACTTTGTATTTAATTACTTTTTTCCCTTGTGAATGTTTTCATTGTATTATTGAAAAGTGATGTTATTTTTTACAATTTTGCTTTTTTACTTACGATTTGTAAGCCTCGTGTGATACTTTGTGGTACACGAGGGTCTTCTATTTTTTTAAATAAAAAAAATATGCAAGACATAACGCTTTGTGCTCCTCAGATTCTTTAAACTCTCCATTAATCCTGCTATATCTAAAGAAAATTTATCCTTTAACTGGATTCCACTTCAAGCCTAAAACCTTAAACTCACAATCAGAAATACAAATATCATCGCTAAGTCCATTCTGCATCCACAATGACCTCAGTTTCTGAGAATTAGTTTTTAATTTTCGCAGAATCATACTTGCATCCTTTAAAATCAACACAGCTTCAGATGATAGCTTAAACTCCTCTTCAACACTATCTCCCCCAAAATATAAATCATCTACATACAGTGAAGAGTTCAACATTTCAACACAGTCGGTTTTATTATTCCTATACTGCTTTATGTGCCTTAAAATACACTTATAATAAATGCACTTAAAATAAATTTCGATGACTTACAACCAAAAGGCGAACGTGTCATACGCATTATTTTGGAGTCTTCATTTGTATTTTCTGATAACCACAAGAACTTTAAAAATTTCCCATCCTCTTTGGAAATTCCAATCATCAAAAATGCTTTCTCTATATCAGCACAAAATGAAATTTTGAATTTCCTAATATTTAAAATAATATCCTGTACATTGGGATTCAAATTAGGTCCCGTCTCTAAATAATCATTCAAAGAAAGATTTAGTTTCGTTTTCAAACTGCAATTGAAAACCACGCGAACTTTAGTTCTCACAACTGCTCTATGTGGTCGGTTTTCACAACTGCTCTATGTGGCATAAAATATTCCTTCCCATCCCTAGAACATTCTTCAATAATTCTTTTATTCTGCTGATCTTTAATTACGTCTTTGTATTCATTCGCCAAACATTCATTATTTTGGAAATTGTTTTTAAGTCCTCAAGTCTTTTTTTTTGCAAGACAAAAATTATTTTTTAAATCTATTGGCTTTATTCCCTATAATAAACAAGTTTCGTATCTTTCATCTACAAACCTCAAATTATCTTCAAACTGCTTAATCAAATTCTCATCTGCCATGGATAACTTATTAGAATCTGTAATTCCTAAAGATTCTAAATTCCATAACATCTGCATATCAGCGCCAACGCAAAAATTTGTTGATACTACATTTCATCAAATTTTATTCTCAGAATTATTTTGTATTCCCTGCAGTGTAAGGCCCAAAACAGTTTGTATGCAGTTTAGCGTTTTGGTTATTTTTTCTGCTTTCGAGTCTTTAATGACGTCCCCAAAATAATCTGCTCCTATTAAAATGTGGATACTTTCATCTGAATCCATGCATGCCTCAGTTAAATTTAAACCCTTTTGTTTAAAAATGCTTTGAACATTTATATCGGGAAATGCAATGGGTGCGGCAATAATCATTTCCGTCATTAATGCTTCTATCTCAATATATTTCTTAGAGTCTTTCCTATTCCTCAATGTTAACTTCGCTACTCTGCAAGATTTATTTATGGCTTTCGTGGACCCAAAAGCATAAACCGACAATCTTTCCTTTCCAATTGTTTTAAGTTTAAGGGCATCTGCCGAAGATTTTGTAATTCAAGATCTCTCACTGCCGTAGTTGCAACTTTTATGGTATAGAGGGCGCTGTTACACCAAACGAATATTGTGTTTACATTATGTAATTTTTCGTTCGCCGTTGCGATGCTGCTGTATTACAGTGTATCTTGTTGAAGTTTTTTATTAAAATATAAACAAAAAATGTCGTCATCAATTTTGTGTACCAAACAAGATCAATTAATCACCGATGTGTAAATTCGTCGAAACAAAGTAATATTCGTATCAGAATTGTCAATTGTTGTATTCGCCTTTGGAATTTCGCATTCGTTTCGTAGTTGGTTCGTAATATGTGGTGACATCGTCCGGGAACGTCGCTTGGTGGAGTGAGTAAATAGTTTTGTTGAAAATTTGTTTGAATAGAATATTTTGTAATTGTTAAAGTTTTGAAGTAGTAAAGCTATTTGATGTCGTTGATCTTGTTTTGGTAAAAATTTGAGACTTTCGTTTTCGTATACACTGAATGTTTGCATTTATGTTTAGAAAGTTCGAATGTATTTACAAGTAAGAATCTGTTGTATTTTCTTAGAATTTGGTGTAAATGCTGAAAGTGTGATTTGTTGTTGAAAATTACAATTTGTTTTCTTAGAATTCTATAATTAGAATTTATTTATTGTTAAATATTCGAATTCTTAAAGCTGCGAACTAAGCGTGACACACATCAAGAATAAACTCTAGAGTTAGTAGAGAAAATAAACAAACATTTGAATGAATCAGATATCGACATAGATGTATGTGATTCATATTTAGAACAGTTGAATAGTAAAATTGAAATTGTTAACATACTAAATAGTGACATTGATGAATTGTTGAAGGAAGAAAGTGAAATTAAGGATGAAATTAGTGCGGTAGATGATTATAACGAAAAAATAATACCAGTTAAAGTAAGATTGCAAAACAAAATTAAATCAATTGGAAAAGTTCCATATCAGTCATGTGAACAAACATTAAACCCGGAAAATGTTCATGTAGAAAATAAAACTGTACATTTAGAAAACAGAACTAAACTCCCTAAACTTTCGTTTCCTCGGTTGTATGGTGAGCCTTCAGAATCTTTAGATTTTTGGAATCAGTTTGAGAATTCTGTGCATAATAATTCTAATTTAACTGATGTTGACAAATTTTGCTACTTAAAGTCGTTGTTAGGTGGCAGAGCCTTTGCTAGCATTAAAAGCTTCTCAATTATTCCAAAAAACTATAAACAAGCTGTTAAATTAATTTCCGAAACATTTGGGCAAAGAGACATTTTAATAAATGCTCACTTGTCAAATTTATTAAATCTAACTCCCGTAAAAATGCTTCTAACATTCAGGCTCTTCGGAACCTTTATTTTGAAGCCCAAACTCAAATTAGATGTTTAGAGGAATTGAATGTCAAATCGGAAACATACACAATAATGCTTACTAACATAATACTAAAAAATCTGCCAGGAGAACTGGCTCTTGAATTTTCGATGCAAAATATAAATAATTGTCATGATTTACGGGAATTGATGAAGTTATACATAATGCCATCAGTGCATAATAATGCCATCAGTGCAAGAGAAAAGGCGTTCCGTATTCATTCCAATAATGTATCTTCATATA